>OX401416.1:1199827-1463627 GCA_947846245.1 Cerastoderma edule
GCGATGCTGATTAAATGAGACCCCAAAAACTAATACAATGTCATAATCAAATTGATCTACCACACGTCCAATGGAATAGTTAACGTATTGTCATGTATGCCGTCGGGATTTTGATTAATGTCGTGTTTCGTGTGTCTGGTAGATGCTGTAAGTACATCCTTTCAAACAGACATATTTCTGATTTGATAATGTAATTGTGCGTCCCCCTTTTCTCTCTCGTTGGTAAGCTTTCAATTGTCGTTAAAAGGAATGTTACTTTCGTTGTACCTATTCTTGGTTGTTTGTTCGGTTGAAGTTGTATAGCCGTTTTCAACATTATTTCCAGTAAATATTTAAACTTGTCTCGATACAAACAATATCGTTATCAAACTTCGTTCTCCTTTTTCATAACGAAGACTACTATGGATGGAAGGAAACATTGCTGTTTTTTAGTGTTTTTTTTTTTTTTTTTTTTCAATAAATATATTTTCTTGTATTTTTTTTTCATTCACCCTTTACCAAATGCAAAATTTCATACTATCCCAAATCAAAAGAGTTTGTAGACGACATTTCAAAACATGACCAAATTGAAAAATAATCTTCTGGCGGGTCAGAAAACATTGTGGGAAAAAGGAGGAATTGCTCTTCAATGAGACCCCAAAAACTAATACAATGTCATAATCAAATTGATCTACCTCAAGTCCAATAGAATAGTTAACGTATTGTCATGTATGCCGTCGGGATTTTGATTAATGTCGTGTTTCGTGTGTCTGGTAGATGCTGTAAGTACATCCTTTCAAACGAACATATTTCTGATTTGATAATTTAATTGTGCTTGTCCCTTTTCTCTCTCGATGGCGCGAACATTACTTTCGTTGCATCGGGTCTTGTTTGTTTGCTCGGTTGAAGTTTTTTCAAAGCTGTTTTCAACGTTATTTCCAGTTTAAACTTGAAATTGACTCGATCCAAATCAGTTTTGATGTCGAACTTGCTTCTTCAGTCGTTATTCCATTTCCTTTACAAAGACTAGAATAGAGGGGGATTTTTTTTTTCTTTTTTTTTTTTTTTTTAATATTTTTTAGGTGAATATTTGCTTGTTTTTTCCATTAACCCTTTACCAAACGACAAAACTTCCCCCGTCCTAAATTGAAAGAGATTGCAGATGACATTTCAAAATGTGATGAAATTGAAAAATAGTGTTCTGATAGGCCAAAACGAATTGTTGGAAAAGAAGAAATCGCTCGTCTAGAGCAATTTCTTCTTTTCCCAAGATGTTTCGAGACTCGTCTGCAGCCAACTGGTCAAATATCGTTATTGTTTGTTAATGGGTTAACGGACGAATGTTTGTTATTATGAAATAATGGCATCCCATGCGATTTTTGCGATGCTGATTCAATGCAACCCCAAAAACTAATACAATGTCATAATCAAATTGATCTACCTCAAGTCCAATGGAATATTTAACGTAATGTCATGTCTGCCGTTGGCATTTTGATTAATGTCGTGTTTCGTGTGTCTGGTAGATGCTGTAGGAACATCCTTACAAACAGACATATTTCTGATTTGATAATGTAATTGTGCTTCCCCCTTTTTCTCTCTCGATAGAACGAAAATTACTTTCTTTATATCGATTCTTTGTTGTTTGCTTGGTTGAAGTTTTAAAACCGTTTTCAATATTATTTCCAGTTTAAAAATGAAAATGACTCGATCCAAATCAGTTTCAATGTTGAACTTGCTTCTTCAGTTGTATTTTAAACAAATCTGACCACATGATTCCTCATATCGAAGTATGTTTGAATTTGTTTGATAATTGATGTAACTATCCTCTACTACAGACAGAATAAAGGAGGGAATCCATTTACCGCCCCCTCAAATTTGGAATTGCGTGACAAATCCTAATTTAAAAACGTAAATTTTGTTTTTCCGGATGTGGAGGGGATTTCCCTCCCAAGCTGTATTTTAATCTTGATAGTTTGTGTGGGTTCTGCACCTTATATTGGAAAAGAAAAAATTAACAACCACTGAGTGTATTTTCATTTTTGGTGGGAAGGTTATCTTACTTGATTGCGTGTTATTTTGCTGTTGATGCCTTTTGGGGTTGTCTTTTTTTCATTGGTTAATTGCTTGATTTTAAGGTTAGCGTTGCAATTGGAAGTTTCATTTTTTGGCAAAACACGTGCAATACTATAGTACAGTTATTTTCCCCATCTGAAACTTGTACATACGTTGATCGACAGTTCAACATAATGCGTTAGACATTTCTGAAACAAAGGAAACTATTCCTATTGATATTCACTCCATTCTCCTTTTCCGAAAATCGTTTAACCCTTTACCAAACGCCAAATTTTGGACTGTACCAAATTAAAAGAGTTTGCAGACGACATTTCAAAATGTGATGGAATTGGATAATAATCTTTCAATAGGGCAGAAAACAGTGTTTTCCAAAGTCGTTAACAATAAACTGGTCAAATGTCGTTATTGTTTGGTAATGGGTTAAAGGTAGAGTTGGCTGTTTGGCTCTTTTTAACGGTCACTCTATAACACATTTCTTTGCTAAGTTTTAAGTAGAAGTATTCGATAACCGTAGTGTGACAAAGAGAATGAAAGACAGACTGACATAATAAAGAACAAAATTTGGCTCAAGTTAACTAAATTTCTTTCTTCTTTTCCAGGAACACGGCGGTGCCATGATATGAATACAAATTACGGATATACGTTAACAATGGATAACACGGATGGAATGCAGAAGTGCTAACAAAGTGCCATGTCATAAAGGTTCGAATCTCCCGCAGTGATTGCGCTGAATAAGTGTACCGTACATATCTATTTGATTCTCAATCTGAATATGCAAAGTATCACCTAAATCTTCGTACTACACACTTTCCTGTGGGTCTCAATCTACATTACGCTTATCATCCTGATTATCGTTACCTGGGTCTGAAATAAGATCAACATCAATATGTAGCTCTAAATCTGAAAAATGCACATCATCATTATAATCATCATCTAGGTTTGAAATTAAATCAACATCAATGTGTAGCTCTAAATCTGAAAAAATGCACATCATCATTATAATCATCATCTAGGTCTGAAATTAAATCAACATCAATATGTAGCTCTAAATCTGAAAAATGCACATCATCATTATAATCATCATCTAGGTCTGAAATTAAATCAACATCAATGTGTAGCTCTAAAACTGAAAAATGCACATCATCATTATAATCATCATCTAGGTCTGAAATTAAATCAACATCAATATGTAGCTCTAAATCTGAAAAATGCACATCATCATTATAATCATCATCTAGGTCTGAAATTAAATCAACATCAATGTGTAGCTCTAAATCTGAAAAATGCACATCATCATTATAATCATCATCTAGGTCTGAAATTAAATCAACATCAATATGTAGCTCTAAATCTGAAAAATGCACATCATCATTATAATCATCATCTAGGTCTGAAATTAAATCAACATCAATATGTAGCTCTAAATCTGAAAAATGCACATCATCATTATAATCATCATCTGGGTCTGAAATTAAATCAACATCAATGTGTAGCTCTAAAACTGAAAAATGCACATCATCATTATAATCATCATCTAGGTCTGAAATCAAATCAACATCAATATGTAGCTCTAAATCTGAAAATGCACATCATCATTATAATCATCATCTAGGTCTGAAATTAAATCAACATCAATGTGTAGCTCTAAAACTGAAAAATGCACATCATCATTATAATCATCATCTAGGTCTGAAATTAAATCAACATCAATATGTAGCTCTAAATCTGAAAAATGCACATCATCATTATAATCATCATCTAGGTCTGAAATAAGATCAACATCAATATGTAGCTCTAAATCTGAAAAATGCACATCATCATTATAATCATCATCTAGGTCTGAAATAAGATCAACATCAATGTGTAGCTCTAAATCTGAAAAATGCACATCATCATTATAATCATCATCTGGGTCTGAAATTAAATCAACATCAATGTGTAGCTCTAAATCTGAAAAATGCACATCATCATTATAATCATCATCTAGGTCTGAAATTCAATAATGTACATCAATGTGTAGCTCTAAATCTGAAAAATGCACATCATCATTATAATCATCATCTAGGTCTGAAATTCAATAATATACATCAATGTGTAAGTCTAAATCTGAAGAATGCACACCATCATTATAATCATCATCTAGGTCTGAAATTAAATCAACATCAATGTGTAGCTCTAAATCTGAAAAATGCACATCATCATTATAATCATCATCTAGGTCTGAAATAAGATCAACATCAATATGTAGCTCTAAATCTGAAAAATGCACATCATCATTATAATCATCATCTAGGTCTGAAATAAGATCAACATCAATGTGTAGCTCTAAATCTGAAAAATGCACATCATCATTATAATCATCATCTGGGTCTGAAATTAAATCAACATCAATGTGTAGCTCTAAATCTGAAAAATGCACATCATCATTATAATCATCATCTAGGTCTGAAATTCAATAATGTACATCAATGTGTAGCTCTAAATCTGAAAAATGCACATCATCATTATAATCATCATCTAGGTCTGAAATTCAATAATGTACATCAATGTGTAAGTCTAAATCTCAAAAATGCACACCATCATTATAATCATCATCTAGGTCTGAAATTCAATAATATACATCAATGTGTAAGTCTAAATCTGAAAATGCACACCATCATTATAATCATCATCTAGGTCTGAAATTTAATAATGTACATCAATGTGTAAGTCTAAATCTGAAAATGCACATCATCATTATTATCATCATCTAGGTCTGAAATTCAATAATGTACATCAATATGTAGCTCTAAAACTGAAAAATGCACATCATCATTATAATCATCATCTAGGTCTGAAATTCAATAATATACATCAATGTGTAAGTCTAAATCTGAAAATGCACACCATCATTATAATCATCATCTAGGTCTGAAATTCAATAATGAACATCAATGTGTAAGTCTAAATCTGAAAATGCACCTCATCATTATAATCATCATCTAGGTCTGAAATTCAATAATGTACATCAATGTGTAAGTCTAAATCTGAAAATGCACACCATCATTATAATCATCATCTAGGTCTGAAATTCAATAATGTACATCAATGTGTAAGTCTAAATCTGAAAATGCACACCATCATTATAATCATCATCTAGGTCTGAAATTCAATAATGTACATCAATGTGTATGTCTAAATCTGAAAATGCACATCATCATCACAATAATCATCTAGGTCTGAAATAATCTAGGTCTGAATAATGTACATATATCCAATATGTAAGTCTAAATCTGAAAATACTTTATCATCATTATCTTTATCTAGGCCTGTTATACGTACATAGGTCTTATTTCGAATCAGGTGCATCATCAAGGTATGCATAGCAATGGGGTAAAACGAATGGTTTGCAGTTGTTACTCAAAAACATCATATAAAGAACATTTAAAAAAAAAAGTCAAATACCTTTCTGAGACGTTTGACAAGGTGGCGGCAGTCTTTATTCGCCTTTAACATATTCATTGAGCAAACAAGTCAATCTGAGGCGTTAAAATACACTCCCAATGTCAACCATTCATCCTCAAAGTCCATAAGCCTTTATTAAAGAACTGCAAGTTCTTTTTACTATCATAAAATTGAGCAAATCGGCCGTTTTGTTGCTGGTATTTTTTCTTGCATTACCAAAGGTTTATGTGTTCTATTAGCTTCTATCGTCTGTCCTTGGAAGTAGTCAATGACGCATGTTTAGGTAAACTACCGTAGGGCCAAAGCAATGATTCAAAAACAACACCTTTCATGGCGATATTCAAATCAAGGCTGTAATAAAATTTAATCCATATAGGATCCTCTTGAATAATTCGAGAAAGTGATATCGTTAGGTTAAAGACCGAGAACTGTCAACATGTCATTAAAATCAAGTATAGGCTATAACAAATTTGAAACCATTTAATATTAATCTTGAATATCCGAGAAGGGGAATGCGTCAGTTGAAGTCTGATTGTTAAAGATTGCAAACCCAATTACTTGTATTGCGTCCCAAAGATTTCTGGCACACGGGAGACTCTTTAAACCGGTTTGGGTCAGGGAGATCCATAAATCACTGGCCAGAATAGACTGACAAATCGGCTAATTCATTATTTTTTTTCATCACATTATTTGCTTTGATAAATCTATATGAAAGTTGAAGGTTTCAACAGATGGCAATACCATTGGCCGAAAGATCTTATTGCCATTGTGTCGGAGGGTATAAACAATTGTAACAAAAGGTAAAAGAAATGATTCTTATTAAGAATTCTCTTCTTGTGTTACAATTGTTCTTCAGTCAAGTTTGACAGCTGCAACAATTATCCCAGTAATGTCAACTGCTTATAGTTTTGTGTAGAAGGTCATATCAGGCTATTTCAGGCAGTAAAGTACTTGCGAACTTCCAGCATCAGATTGTCAAGAAATAAACAATTAAAGCTAATATGAAATAAAGCCTTAATGCAAATGAACCTATCTAGCCTTGTGTTTGGGTCTAAGGTACCGTTTTACTAAACACTTTACGCTTAAATGATTAAGATGTCCGTAAGTCTAAAACAGCAACAATTCTTCTTATTCCAATATTGGGCTAAACAATATTGCAAAGTAACACGTCATTGAAATCGTCTCTCCGAGACGCTTCCAATGACGTGTCACATTGCAGTATTGTATTTTCATTTCAGATACTATCCATGTGTATCAGTTATGACTTACGCAAGTATTTTCCTTAAGTTGTTAAGTAAAACGGTTCCCAGATCTTGAAATTACATTATCCCTCTTTGCGTGGATTCAAGGATAGCGGAAGTCATTCTCCAGGTTCGCTCATTGAATACCAATGGTTTTACTCTGTTGACAAGTCCTTATAGGCCAATACCAAAAGGGGTCTTCCTCCATCGAGTATGAGCTGGGTATCACAACATAACTTGAAAACTGTTGGCGCGATGTAGCACCCGCATGAACACTAATGCTATTGGTTCCTTAAATCACTTAAATTGAAAATAGCGGGAAGACAATTAAGTCTGAACAATAAATGATTGCTTGGTTCGGCTATTCCATTGTCTGGTTGCTTGGTTTTGCCTAGAACAATAAATGGTTGCTTGGTTTTGGCTACAATAATAAATGGTTGTTTGGTTTTGGCTAGAACATTTATTAGCTGCTTAGTTTTGACTGGAATGATAAATGGTTTCTTCGTCTTGATTAGAACAATGTATGTTTGAGTAGAACATTAACTGGTTGCTTGGTTTTGACTAGAACATTAAATGGTTGCTTGATTTTGACTAGAACAATAACTGGATGCTTTGTTTTGGCCAGAACAATTAATGGTTACTTGTTTTGACCTGAATTATAAAAGGTTACTTGCTTGGTCTTTACAAGAACAATAACTGATTTTTGACCGAAACAATAACTGGTTGCTTGCTTTAATTGAAACAATAACTGGTTGCTTGGTTTTGATTGAAACAATAACTGGTTACTTGGTTTTGACTGAAACAATAACTGGTTGCTTGGTTTTGACTGAAACAATAACTGGTTGCTTGGTTTAATTGAAACAATAACTGGTTACTTGGTCTTGACAAGAACAATAACTGGTTGCTTGGTCTTGACAAGAACAATAACTGGTTGCTTGGTTTTGATTGAAACAATAACTGGTTGCTTGGTCTTGACAAGAACAATAACTGGTTGCTTGGTTTTGACTGAAACAATAACTGGTTACTTGGTCTTGACAAGAACAATAACTGGTTGCTTGGTCTTGACAAGAACAATAACTGGTTGCTTGGTTTTGATTGAAACAATACCTGGTTGCTTGGTCTTGACAAGAACAATAACTGGTTGCTTGGTTTTGACTGAAACAATAACTGGTTGCTTGGTCTTGACAAGAACAATAACTGGTAACTTGGTTTTGACTGAAACAATAACTGGTTACTTGGTCTTGACAAGAACAATAAATGGTTGCTTGGTCTTGACAAGAACAATAACTGGTTGCTTGGTTTTGATTGAAACAATAACTGGTTGCTTGGTCTTGACAAGAACAATAACTGGTTGCTTGATTTTGCCTGAAACAATAACTGGTTGCTTGGTTTTGATTGAAACAATAACTGGTTGCTTGGTCTTGACAAGAACAGTAAATGGTTGCCTGGTTTTGACTAAAACAATGACTGGTTGCTTGGTTTTGACTAGAACATTAACTGGTTGCTTGGTTTTGGTAAGAACAATAAGTGGTTGCTTCGTTTTGACTAGAAAAATAGATAGTTGCTCGGTTTTGGCTTGAAGATACCGTGACAAAGGATGAAATCGCTCACAAAGCAGAAAAAACGATTGTGTAAAAATCCAAATGTTGATGAAGGAATCAATATTCCAATGCAATAATTCACCAATTAACCAATTAAGCTATTATCTTACGAAGCGATTCAAATCAGGTACCCCAGATACTCTATTGGAACAGTCCTATCGTATTATCAAAAGGTTCTCGCTTGGGGCAACTGCATTCTGATTTGTATATAAATAACTAATCCCAGCTGAGTGTAGATCTTCGACAACATGATGTTCCATTTGTTTATGTTTAATTTGTGTGCAGCAAAATCGGCTCCTTCGTATTTGTTTACGAAACCTTCCTCGAT
Organism: Cerastoderma edule; assembly: GCA_947846245.1. Lineage (NCBI taxonomy): Eukaryota > Metazoa > Mollusca > Bivalvia > Cardiida > Cardiidae > Cerastoderma > Cerastoderma edule. The sequence goes on from OX401416.1 coordinate 1,208,494, forward strand.
GTTTTTGTGAAGCATAAACTTTATTTGAACAAGCTGCGGTCTGGTGTACAAAATGCGAGCAGATCTATCAAAACAATTGCACTACGCCATGCGCGAAAATCTGCTTCTAATTTCAATGGAATCCGTTATCTTGTAGGGGTCCGTGTCGGTGACTTGACACCGATCTTGTCGGGTGTGAGTCCTGCGTGATGCATGGCGTTTTATTGTGGAACTTCAAGTAAAGTTTTGGTTTATTTGTAAATAAGGGCAACTATCACAGAATAGAACAAATTAACATCATCCGCTTAACCCTTATAATCATGGAACCGAACTCATGTTTATACAAACATGTTAGATCCAGGCCAACCGCCAAGAAAATTGGCGGCTGACCTTAGATCTAAGCTGTTTGCTACTCTTAGTATATTTCCTCGTCAAAATAAAGCAGATACTTACGGTTTTGGAAAGAAGACGACACAACAATCTATTTTTAGAAAATAACCAAGCATTCTAAGGGTTAAAATGCAGTGTTCCGGATAGGATATGTATCTTAACAACAAAGCTTCCTTAGGCACTACACTATCCAAATACTCGTAGATAATACAAGAATCAGGGATAAGTTCAATATACCCACGGTATGACTTGAAAACTGCTGAAAAGTGGTTTATATCCCATTAAAACATTCTACATACAGTTAATGAGGTTATACTTGTATAAACATGGATTAAAAAAATCACTGCAATAAACCGCGATGATTGTTGAAACTTCTTTATATTTCATTAAGATATTCTAGAAGCAGTTAAGGCAGTGCATGCGTGTATATGACTTATGTGGTACATGTATCTGCATGCATCAGTTAAGAGCGGGTTGCGTGTCTGACATATTAAATGCAGTTTATGAGGATGTTGTAATGTTGTTATCTTCATGCTATAAACCAATAAACCCGAAGCTCTATTTGCTTGAAGGAATTCCAATTATTAAATTACATTAGAATTATTGTGTCTTTAATAAACTGGGCTCATAAAACAAATCATGAGCCTTGTTTCTAATTTGATTTAATTTTTCATTGGGCTTTACATCGTTTTACATCGCATCTTCCGGCAAATTTAGTCATAATGCGATGCCAGGCTTATAAGAGTTGGAAGAAGACCCCAATTTGTTTATCGATTAGAGCTTAATCAAGCAGCTTGTCTGAGCCAATGACCTATTCTCCGCTTCTAGGTTGACCGTAGTCAAATATCTTCATTGCATGTTCAATTGTACTGCGTCTTGTATTCAAATAGTAAAGCCAGAGACCACAGACGAATTTAATGTATTTTTATTATTATTGTTTATTTTCCGGATTGATACATGTTTTGCTATATACATTTACAATGGTAACCACTTAGATCCCTGCATTATTCCTAAGACGAAAAATACTTAGTCAAATATCTTCATTTTATGTCCATTATTCAAATTGTAAAGTCAGCGACCACAGACGAATATAACGTCGATTTTTTTTCACGGCTTATTACATGTTTTGCCATTTTCGTAACATAAAATAGTTACTTCTTACATCCCTACATTATTCCAAAGACGAACAAGAATTCTCTTACAAAACACAATGCTTAAACGCATAGCCTCCAATTTTTTTCTCATAATGCGGATCACTTTCTAGTCTGCACAGAATTAGAATTCCTCAAGCAACAGTTAAACAAGACATGTCGGTAATCAAAATGCACAAGTTTATTTTAATGCAACCGCATCTTAGCGCTTTATATACTATGTCTGTACATTGCATTGTAGTTTCCGTTTCGAGTGTCAGTCTAAGGTATACTTGAACGATCAAACCAGGAACATGGAAATATGTCTTACATGGGAATAGTCATTGGTGTTAGAAAGCGTGCATTTGTTTATTTCCCGAACTCATCGAATAGCATCAAGATGAAACGGTTTAACACTACGTGAGTGTTTTCAACTTAATCCGATTACATCAAACTTTTAAAGGCAACGCGGATTATTTCCAACATAAAGTTTCTAAACTTAATCCCATTGCAAAAATATATATCACGGACTTTCTTGTACAACATGGAATGTGAAGGAAATACCTTGTTTGTGTTTTTTCAAAAGAAAAATGTGCATATAAATAAAAATCAGCCGGAAAATATCTAATGTGAAGTGGTGTGATTCTAATTTAAAATTCAAATGGATGGATTAACGGGGCAGCCAATTAGCGTCTTACTTGTCTAGTGACGACATAAGTGACGTCACGATGTTGATGGCTAGACGATGCACGAGCGGGGATATCCGGCGGGCATCCCGTGCTGGTCTCCGGCGTTACAGCTGCGGGGATTCCCTGAAGGAAGCCAGCTTGATCCGGGACGGCTCGATCAGGGTAACAAAATTATCTATATCCATGTGTTGCCCTTTAGCCCTTAGAATGCTAGGTAATTTTCTTAAAGTAGATTTGTGTATCGTTTGCTTTCCAAAACCTTAAACATCTGCATTATTTTGATGAGGAATGATACTTAGAGTAGCAAACAGGTTAGATCACAGGTCAGCCGTCAATTTACTTGGTGGCTTGCCTGGATCTAACCTGTTTGCATCGGCATGGAGTCGGTTCCAGTACTATAAGGGTTAATACTATATCAAATCTTATTTTTGGGTATAATTTTGGTCAGATTCAAATAGTTTTCACTACAAATATTCATCAGCACAACTTAAACATGAAGGCCAACGAGAAATAACCCAGATCAGTCAGTTTAATAATTCAGATTGCCTGACTCTTTACCTCTGAGCTGGTCATGTGATACATAAATCTTTGAACCGACCAATCAGAATTCGTTATTAGAAACATGTACACAAACATATGGTTGATAAACACCATTGAATTGGAGACAACTTTATTTCACGCACATTACTTCTGTTAAAGGAGTTTATTAAATAGGGTCTTGCAGCATTCATTAACCAATGTTCATTACTTTAATAAACATAATAAGATAACTTCATATATCTTTTCAGTACTTTATTTGTTCTCATATCCTTTCATGTGCCTTTAAGTTAAGTAGACTTTGGTACTTGTTATGAAGCATTGTTAAATCCTCGTTGTTGTGTTACGAAGACATTTTGTCCGTTAACCCATTACCAAGCAAAAGCGATATTTGACCACTCTGTTGCAAACAACTCTGGAAAACATTGTGGGAAAAACAGAAATTGCTTTTAACGAGCAATTTCTTCTTTTCCCACAATGTTTTCTGTCCTATCAGAGGGTTATTTTTCAGTTTCGTCACATTTTGAAATGTCGTCTGCAAATTCTTTCAATTTGGGACCGTCAAAAATTTGACGTATGGTAAAGGGTTAAGGAATAGGGGTTGTAATCTAGATATACCTCTCTTATACTGCACTGTTATATTTTCTAACACAGAAAAATGTTGTGTTCGAAATAACAGTGATAAAATTGTAATTATCTGAAACAAACGATAAAACTTTCAAGAGACCACAGTCTTGCTATGTTTCTATAAAACGGTTATTTACATTAGAAACTAAATCAAAAGATCACTGATCCACTGATTAACCATGCAATATAGGGTGGGAGAGAAAGGAAAGAGAAAAAGGATGTCAGAGAGTAGGTCAAAATAAGAGGGGGAAAGGGAGCCTAAAATATCATAAACATATTGTCAAGAAGAGAGTGTTTTGTTAGTCAAATCACAACTCAAATCTAAATTTAAAGAGCAATTAAAGCTCTCAATCCTAGTTACTTCCCTTTCATCAGTCTTATTGAGATATGTCCACACATGTTCAATAATGACCAAAGTCAAGAATGGTTGACTTGTGATACTGTGACTTGCAGAAAGATGGTAATTGATATTTTGGAAAAAGAGAATCCAATTGTTAGAAATACCACATTTTCTTTTTATTGTAAGGGTTTTTACTTCGAACATAATTTTGTAATTTTGACAAAACAGAATGTGCTTCTTTTCATGAACCTTATATCAATATCAGCATAAATGTACTATTCTTTTTATTGAGAGCCGAACTGTGTTTGAATCCATAACGGATTATTAGCAAAAAATACAAACATTATGAAAATCAATTTCTCCGAGGTTAGAGTCATAAATCATACAAAACAACAAAGCGGATAGGCTAGGGTTTCATTTGGTGAGTTTTTATTCAATGTTTTTAAGCGTATTGCTTGTAATGCATAACAATCAGAATAACATCTCAAACATTAATTTGAAAAGAGAAATCGTAAACATTTTTTCAAACAGTTTGTGGTTTTCTAGGACTGTTGTAAAACGTAATTGTATTATATTTGGAAGGGAAAATGATTGTTATGAACTGATTCCTTTATTTTTACTAAACGTTTTTAATGCACGTTTCCATTCCGAACTGTTTTATCTTTAACAAATTGTTGTATATTAACTCAATTGAGGACGGTCTTTAATAAGATTAAGATGACATATTATACTTTAAGCGGCAGACAGTTTAAGGAGACAATTACAGTTGAATTGTATATTAATTGAATTAAACGGCATCTAGAAGGATTATTTAGACCGACGTATAAGAGTAAAACCACATAAATTTCATAATAAAAATCATGTGTTTATGATTACTGACAAAGTGGTGATGGATTTCTTATTGATTTCCTTAAAACACTGCTGGTGATTTTTTATTCTTTTTGCATAAATTGTTAAAAACGAACAATTGAATGGAACATTAATCAATATGTGTTTATTTTTCTTGCTGGCTGTTTCATTTCTTTTCCATACTTTGAACGAGTGAAGATGGATTTTTTAATATACCTATTTGACAATGCTTATAAGCATTCTTCTGCTGGTCAGGAATGAAAAACAACAGAATACTTGTACCTCGAACTTCTGCTTGTCGAACTCTTCTTTACGTAAATACAGATTCCTTATTACTTTGTTCTTTATCTGTATGTCTATATTTCAGCAGACATCTATATGTATCGAACACTCGATATGTCGAACATTTTGATTAGGTCCCTTGAACGCATAGATATTCTACGTTAGTTTATTGTCCTTTTCCGGTAAGACATGGACTATGGGTAAATTTCGATATTTTGACTTTGTTTTCGTTTATTTATTATTTCCACAAACAGTGTATTTACATGTGACAGTATGTATATCAATAGTTTGTGTAAGTTCTGTGTTCTAAAACGTCTAAAATAAACGCAAGGATGTTCGAATGAGAACACCTTTATAGAAGAATAGATTATGAACTTTCTAAACTGCCTAATCCTCATACTCCAAAACATCTATATGTCGAGGTCTTTTATGTCGAACACTTTCGAGAGGTACTTTCCACTTCGAGATTAAGAAGTTCTACTTTACATGTAGTAAAGGCTTCCTAGACGCTCCCATTTCTAAACCCATGTCCTCCTGAAAACTTAAAACATCTTATAATAAACTGCTTTATATCGTGACACGTATGTGCTCTGCACGGAAAACTATTGGTAAGATAAAAAGCCTTCCTTACACGCATATATGAAGAAAGGTTTGACGAAATGTAATACCCTTGTATAATAAGTATTGATAAGTATTAAGAGTACGTTAAAACACATGCGTCCACTCATAACTCCAAAATGACTCTCTTTGACGTGTTAACTTCGTGAGAGTTTAGAAACCAGAATGCCAAAAGGATAAACGGATCATAGATTCCCTCACATTGATGCGTTTGCTGCAAAGGGCTTTCGAAGCCATTGAGTCAAATGAATGAATTGCTCTTAAAGAGCAATCTATTCTTTTGTCACAATATTTTAACCCAATATATCAGAGAAAGAAAATATGCGTACCTTACTGTTTTTAGGCGATGGTAACTCTTTTAAATTTGGACAAGTTAAGAATTCCTCATATGAGAGCTGATAAGCTAAAAGTATCGGAGTATAAAGTGATATGTGTGTACTTATAGATGCTCAGCTTTTTATTGCATCAAAATGAGATTAAGAAACGGAACGACAACTAATTGCCTTTGCAAACCCATTCCCTTACAAGTGTTTTCTGTGACTGATCCAGCCTTTATAGTCTTATGGGACAGCCAGTAAAGTCGATATAAATGACATTTTCTATGTGTGACAATGGAATGAAGATATTGTAACAAATGGAGAAAAATGTTCATTTCAAAGTTGGATCCAGGCAAAATGATTTGGCGGATGGCCTGTGATCACTCACATATATATTGATTACCCTTATTGTATACATGTTTATACTTGGGTTTAAATAAAGTTATGTTCTGTTCTGTTCTTGTTCTGTTCTAACCTGTTTGCTACGCTGAGTATCTTTTCTCATCAAAAGTAAGCAGATATATAATGTTTTGGACAGCGGAGGACACAAGAATATATTATTTAGATAATTACTCAGTATTCTAAGGAATGCAAGTGTATAATAGTAAATCGTTTGCAATTGTTAGAATAGTCTTACACTAAACACTCCTTATGAAGGCGTAAACTCATCTGATGTAGCGATTTAGGTGACATATCTCGTCGAGACATTTTTTTCGATGACCTGGTATGGACAACTTACTAACTGTCCGTTATCCCATTACCACCTAACGCTACAGATTTGTGTCTTGCAGAATAGAACTTTCAAAAAGCATTGTAGCAAAGGAGACACTGCTTGCCATAAGCAATGTCTCCTTTTGCCACAATGCTTTTCAATCTATTCACATATCTCAACAGCAGAACTGAAAAGTTCTTCACATGTTTACAAAGCTTTTCTAAAGTCGTCTGCATCAAGTGAAGAAAAATCTCGACTGCAGGTGGTAAAGAATTAAATCAGTTGGTATGTATGTCAGCAACAAAACATCTCGATTCATGCTGTCTTTTGTCTAAATTTCGATTGATCCCCCAGGTGTGGATCAATTCTTTTTATTTACATCCCTTTATTTTTCATTTTTCATCCTAGACAGGCGGGGAAAACACTTGATAAATGCATACGGTACTATGTACGAACAAGGTGGTCAATCCCATGACGGAACAGTTGAGTTGACCATCAACTTTCCGGTTCTGGTGGTATAATGATAAACAATCCTAACGGCGTAACGTCTAACACTCGGTCGAAAAAATCGCAGTCGACCGTTATAAATCATTGGCTATCATATACCACCAGAACCAAAAAGTTGGTGCTCAACTCATGCGGGGTACACACTGTGGCTATTATTGGCAAAAGTAGGTGAAAAAGGCAAAAATTCTTTGAGCGGCCATCGTGTTTGAACATAAGATCGTAGACATTGATCATGCGATATCACCGCCTGCTACAGTCCGGGTCCATGTATTCTTGGGTCTGTCTCGATTTCCATGTTGTGTCCACTGAAGAGAGAGCTGTTTTGGTGGAGCACTGCATTTAACTCTTTATTACTTTCCTGTTAAACATATTGATAAAACTAGACTGTTTTATTTTATTTTGCACGATTGAAATGATTAGACATTGTTTATGTGATAATAAAATGGCAAGAAATCAATTATGAGATATAGGGATGCAATCTTTCGGCTTGTTGCTATTGGCCGTTTTCCAATCGAAACATTGATCACAGAGAAAGTGTATGTTTGCACGCATCTGAAGAAAATCATTCAACAATCTTTTTCGAAATGAGACATAAAACTATGACAAGGAGTTTTCTTCTTGACGCTAGTTCTATTACTAGTTCCTTGTTTAACCCTTTACCAAACGCAAAATCTCCGACTGTCCTAAATTGAAAAAGTTGTAGACGACATTTCATAATGTGATGAAAATAAAAAATAATCATCTGATAGGGTAGAAAACATTGTGGGAAAAGGAGAAATTGATCGTTAAGAGAAATTTCTCCATTTCCCACAAAGGTTTCCAGAGTCGTCTGCAACAAACTAGTCAATTGTCGTTATGGTTTGGTAAAGGGTTAAACTTATTTTTTCTACATCCAATTGTGAAAACAAGTTCCTACAACTTAGACTAATCACTTTAGATTCTGCTTCCTAGAAACATTACCAGTACTCGCACCGACTGTGGATTAATGAAAGGTTGCAAGGTAGATCCCGCTACTGACGGGTTCGAACCAGCGACCCTTGTGTCCGAATGCCGACGCTCTAACCCTTGACAACTGTCCTCCACAGGGTCCTTGTTCCGTCTAAACATACAATGACAATTTAGTTTATAAACCTTGACGCCTATTGTCTCCTTCAATTTTGGAAATCCCACGAAGTATTTCACTCCATTATAAAGCAGCCCCAAGTTTCAACAGATCTGATTCAGAGTATTTTGTAAGCTTGTTGCAAAAGTAAAAATAGCGTAAATACGTTTCCGTAATGCCTGTTCAAATGTATTAACTGTATGTCAATTGTGAAACAAGTTATTATGTTTGTTTGTATGGTGTTTAACGCCATAACAACAATTTTTCGGTTACGTAACGGCTTTCCTGGATCCACAAGTAACAGGCTGGGTCTCTTAAATGATTTTTCAAAGGTCACTCTCACGAAACCAGATGGGTCGTTTGGGCTTGAACCCGGGACCCCCGAGTTCTAAGTTTACCAACTTAACCGCAGGGTCACGCAGGACCTTGAAACGAGATCTTGCAATACAGACACATCATTTTCGATTCTGTATCCTGGATAAATTAGCAGCACTCGTGCCGAATGTCGATCAATAACTGGGATGAGTGTTCATCGATTAGTTTTAATATGTTAAAGTGACTAGAAATACACACTAAGAATGCTGGGTAATTTTCGAAAATTTCATTTTCGTGTCGTCTACTTTCCAAAACCTTAAATATCTGCTTGATTTTAACGAGGAGTGGTACTCAGAGAAGCATACAGGTAAGATCATAGGCCAGTCACCAATCTACTTGGCGGCTGGCCTGGATCTAACCTGATTGCATAAGCAAGATGTCGATTCCAGTGCTATTAGGGTTAAACACACTCTTATAATGCAATGACATAGGGACATGGCCGTTCTAAGTTGTAAGGACTTATAGCCAAACCCGTCTGCCAAAGTTTATGATATGACTATTTACCAATGTTGTGTACTGTGTTTTATATTCTCAAAATGGCAAATACGTACATGTATGTTAAAACTACAAACTAAATGACCAGCAATGAAAGACGGCAAAGAAGACCCTGCTACTCACGGGATTCGAACCAACAGCAAGGCGACAATCTGCCGCTCAAACGCTGTCTTCCACGTGACGCTATATATGGTTTGTTAAATTCTTCTAATGGGCTCGTCACTGTAGAGTATTCATTCAATTTAACGCTTAAAACGCAGGGTAATTTTCTAAAAAAAAAAAGATTTGTGTGTCGTCTGCTTTCCAAAACTTGAACTATCTACTTGATTTTGATTAGGAAAGATACTCAGAGTAGCAAAAAGGTTAGATCACAGACAAGTCGCCAATCTACTTGGCGGCTTGTCTGGAACTAACCTGTTTGCATAAGCAAGATGCCGGAAATCAGATGACACACAAATTTATTTTTTAGAAAATTACCCAGCATTTTAAGGTTGTAAAAACATATAATGGTCACGTTAATATGTTGCAAAAATAGAAAGAACTAGAATAGAAATCCGAAATGTAATTGTTATAACGGCTAATTCGGTATAATTAGATCAGGCGATGTTGCCTGTCGAAAACACTTATCTATCTATTTGCCCTACTTTATTTCATTACTTGGTCATGTCAGCTAATATTCTTCTGATACTATTTTTGAACATTCTGCGGGCAACAATGACTTCATATTACTATGTAGTAATTTTTATAAAGATATGCTTGGTCTTTTGTCTATCATACGCATTTATTCGTTTTTCATCAATGAACCAATGTATTTCAATATAAACAATGCCACTAGAAGCATTCGATCGGTCTAATCCATAAATCTTAAACTGTATTTGATAAAATATATGAATTTGGGAAATGCATAGTTTGTATTGTACGCCAATTTTAAAAGATATCCGTCAAAAAAGGGTGAAACACACAAACAAAAAGGTGTTAAGCAGAACATAACAGATATTTGTTTTAACTCAGGTACATTACATACAATAAGGGTTATACTGAAGAAACAACAACATTCATACTAAAAAGATGACACAGCGAATAAAGGGGAGAGAGAGAGTGAGTGAGTGAGTAAATGAGTGAGACATAGAGAGGGGAGAGACAGAAAAACAGAAAAACTGAGAGAGACAGAGACAGATACAAAGACAGAGAAACAGGGAAATACAGACAGAGACACAGAGACAAAGAGACACAGAGAAACAGAGAGAGACACAGAGGGATAGATAGACGGAGAAACTAACACGGATACACAGAGACAAAGGGACAAAGAGAAACAGAGAGTCAGAGAGAGATATACGAAGAAACTGAGACGAATACACAGAGACAAAGGGACAAAGAGAAACAGAGAGTCAGAGAGAGATACATGTATACGGAGAAACTGAGACAAATACACAGAGACAAAGGGACACAGAGAAACAGAGAGTCAGAGAGAGATATACGGAGAAACTGAGACGGATACACAGAGACAAAGGGACACAGAGAAACAGAGAGTCAGAGAGAGATTTACGGAGAAACTGAGACGAATACACAGAGACAAAGGGACACAGAGAAACAGAGAGTCAGAGAGAGATATACGGAGAAACTGAGACGAATACACAGAGACAAAGGGACACAGAGAAATAGAGAGACAGATAGAGATATACGGAGAAATTGAGACGGATACACAGAGACAAAGGGACACAGAGAAACAAAGAGAGACAAAGAGAGACAAAGAGAGAGATATACCGGGAAACAGAGACGGATACACAGAGAAACAGAGACAGCGAGAGAGAGAGAGAGACAGATACAGATAGAGAGACATATACAGACAGAGACACTAAGAAACAGAGGCAGAGACACAAAGATACAGAGACAGCGAGAAAGAGAAAGGGGAGAGAGATTGGGCAGAAAGAGTTGACAGGCTAGATTGGTATCCAGGGAACAGAGTAATGTCGTCTGCATTGTGGGCATTATGTCGTTTGCATTGCGGAAAAAATGCCCATCGTCTGTGCAATTACCCAGCGTCTTTGTGTACGATGGCGTTATTATCTGATGTAATAATGGCACCGCATAACCAGTTTCCCCATATTGGGGTTTGTGACTGTCCGAAATTGGAAGCAACAGCAGACGACAACAATAGCATGGAAAACCTACAGTGACTTATATTCTATAGATCAGAAACCATTGGGACACCATGTGCCATTACTCAGAATAAGTAGATTGTCTTTTATCCAGATATTCTAAGTCTTTTTTTTTTAACTTTTGCGTCAAAATAGCGTCTTATATGGAAGATTGTTCAATATGTAATCAATCGAACAAAGATTTTTCTCTATCACTAAATCTCAAATCTCTTGTGGTTGAACTTAACCCGTATAGTGCTGGAACCGACTTCATGCTTATGCAAACAGATTAGATCACAGGCCAGCCGCCAAGTATATTGGCGACTGGCCTGTGATCTAACCTGTTTGCTACTCTGGGTATCTTTCCACATCAAAATTAAAAATTACACACCATTCTAGGGATTAAGGTTGAATTGTGTACTGTTTTTGTCATATTTCAGACGATGAATCCCGCACGTTTGTCGCAGACATGGCGGAATTATAAGAAAGGAGAATAGTATTTGAACACGTCTGTTGTCTCTTACACGAATATTCCAAGTTGTAAATCTGTTATGAAATATCTACGTCTGGATCATTTTGATCTTTCCCAATTTTTAAAGTGTATATTAAAACTAGTGTTTCTTGGATCCATACAACACATGAAGTTTTCTTCCTTCTTTAGTTTTATTTGAACCATTTATTCTTTCTTAGTTGTGACGGATGCTTAAAGCTTCTTGACTTCACGTTTGATGACAGTTTCCTAGAAACATGAACAGTAATTGCGCCAATTTGTGGGTTAGTCCCGACATCCTTAACTCGCCGTTAAACGGGATCAAGCCGGCGACCCTTGATACCAGAGACCGACGCTTAACCAGTGCACCATTGTAGCCAACTGTCTCTAGAAATTGGAAAGGGAGGTTGTTGAATAGCTCATTAAAAGCAAACATCGTTGGAAAAAGAAAAAATGCTTGTTAAACCTTAGAATGCTGTATAATTTTTCAAATAAATAAATCTCTTGTCGTCTGCTTTGAAAACTCTTAAACATTCGCTTAATTTTGATCAGGATATATACTTAGAATAGCAAACAGGTTATATCCAAGTAAATTGGCGTCTGGCCTGGATCTAACCTGTTTGCATAAGCATGAAGTCGGTTCCAGCACTTTAATGGTTAAAACTAATTTTCTTTTTCGAACGATGTGCAAGCTTTCTCTTTTCATCACTCCTTAAGATGCATGGAATGTCTTGTCTCTCTTTATTTGGGATATCTAGCGTACACCGACACTTGGCTTGGGTCAAAGCAAATAAGATAATCAAATAAATGTTCGACAATGGATGACCATTATACGCAGATTGGAGACGTTTCGCTTTGCATTCATGAGATCGTTGCAGGAATGTATTAGGACTCATATTTAAAGGCAATCATTCACATTTAAAAGTCAAAATAAAATTTTGAAACAATACAGTTTTTGCTGTTTGATATGTAATTAAAAGTGGACAGCATTAAAAAACAGGCAGCGTCAATTGATCTAAGTATGTGCAGTTTATATGAGGTAGATCTCAAAAGCGAGGTGACGCTTTTAGATTAAAAACATGTTTCTTCACTGTTTACATACTTTAAAGAATTAAAAAAAGTTTTTTTGTTTTGTTCTTTTTTGCTTTCAATGGCTTTTCTTATTGCGTAGCATATAACAATAACAACTGTTGCGCAGTTTTAAAGAAATTAATGTTCTACATCCAATTTCCTCAGATTTGTGAATCAGCACCTTTAACATAGTGTTCTAGGAATACTTCCTCTCAAAGCTATTCGTGGTGTTCTCCAAAACGATTCCAATGTGTAAATATAACGACCGCCTTGGTAATAAATCTTCGAGTTCTTGTTTGAAAAAACGTCAGTAGTTATTTCCCTTTATATAAACGTTTGAAATTTCTCACCTAAACAAACATTCAGGCGATAAACAGCCTTGGAAAGGTGTACTAAGATCGGCCGATATCTTTTTTAACTGTTATTTGTCTTTTTTTTTTCATTTTGAAACAGTAAAGCGGCTAATTCATCTCTCACTACTAAAAATGAACATGCGCGTTACAGACAATTCAAGACTGGAATAAACATTCAAATTCGTAGAAAAAGGCAGTATAATTATAGTCATAATGAGCCAATTCTGATTTCGTCACAATTACAAATCCCATTTATATGTGTCTATTCTTAAGGAGAAAAAGACTTATTACTGCACGTTTTTCTTCTTATACACTCGTTTTGATAAACATTTATAAACCATTTAAGAAATATTGTGCAAAAAAAGATAAATAAATGGTTACAACCAGTTTATTCATTTGTCATAAGGATGCTTACAATCTTGATAAATACAAAGCTTATTTTATTGCCCATCTTCCTTATCTTGCTAGAAAACATGTCGTCTGGTTTTGGTTCCAATCTGTACAAGAGACGCGGTTTCTTGTGAAAAAAATTGGTTTAATCCATTTCGTAGAAGAGAGTTTTGACTTCAATTTTGGAGCAATAAGAAATAAAACTTAACCCATTACCAAACAATACCGACATTTGTCCAGTTTGTTGAAGACAAATCTGAAAAGCCTTGAAGGAAAAGGAAAAGTTGCTCTAAACGAGCAATTTTTTCTTTCTCCACAATGTTTTATGTTCGGTCAGAATATTATTTTTCAATTTTATTTTGAAATGCCGTCTGCACACTCTTTCAATTTTGGACATTCGAAAATGTAACGTTTGGTAAATGGTTAAAAGAAAGGAAAAGTAAATAAATCAACTTCTTGGTCATAATGAGGGAATACTAGTTGTGACAAAATGTTGGATTGCTTTTCATGGTAAATGTATCATTTCCCCACAGTAATTTATATAGACGTCCGCAACAGATGTGACCAAAAGAGTTTTTATGAAGTAAGTGGGGTTAAGGGGGTTAAGCCGTTCGTACCGAAATAAAGCGATTTTAGAGAGTGCGGCTTCCAAAGCCCGCCATATTAAGCAGAGATCAGAAGGAGTCATTGTGTTCAGTACTGAACTTCCCGAAGTGAACATTCTTTCCGCTTCCGGTGGTATACTGCTAATTCTATAAAAAAGAATCTGCCATGTTGGCCCTTACACAGTAACTTCCATGACAATATTCAGAGTTAATCCTATTGTTTGACTATTCTACATTACGTACCTTATCAGATTTTAACTAACAAACATGCCGAAGATCAGATACTTTTGTCGCTATAGTCAGTCTTTTTTCACAACCCTAAGAATCACATAAAACAATGCTGGGGTCAGCGAAGGGCGTCCTCCATATTGTTTCGCCTTTGGCGAAAGCAGCTTTAAAAAAATTAACAAACCAAAGGTTTAAAACATGGCCAACAACCACAAAAGATCAAAAACTGTCAAAAAAGACTCCCTCTTCTATCCCAAAAGCATATGATTAACACACAAATAGTGATCTAAATTTTCATGAGCTACTTTTTACTGTACAACGTCCTCTGGAAGTAATTCCTTAGTGGTCGCTGACTAATATTCAGTACTGAAGTTCCAGAAGTGAACGTTCTTTCCGTTTCCGGTAGATGTCACATCTACCCCGCCGGTCTCCATGTTGATTTCGTCTGCAAATAGGCTTCCAAACATTGCGCGAAGGTTTAACAACCCATTACCAAACAGTAACGCCATTTTTTTGCAGACGACTCTGGAAAACATTGCAGAAAAAGTAGAAAGAGCTCTAAACGAACTATTTCTGCTTTGCCCACAATGTGTTCTGCCCTACCAGATGATTATTTTTCAATTTCGTCACATTTTGAAATGTCGTCATCAAACTCTTTCAATTTGGTAGAGTCGAAAATTTGGTGTCTGCTAAAGAGTTTACTTATCGAATATTTAAATTGATTAAAACATCACAAACGTTCAGGGGCCCGTTTCACAAAGCAACGTACGCAAGAAATTGTCGTAAGTTTTTGCGTACGCCAGGATTTGACTGGAAAGACCGTTTCACTAAACAACGTAACTTTACGTTTTGCGTAAATATCAGCGTAAATCTACGCAGCTTAGTGAAACGGGCCCCTGAACCATTGAATCAGACATAGGATGATTTATGAGTAACCTTGATTTTGAATATTTCTTGAACCTGCTTATTCATGCTTGAGACAATTTGCATATTAAACTATCTTAATTAAGTTTTTTTTTTGTGCAAAGATGTCTTGGATTATTGCATCAATACCTGTGTAATCAAGAACTAAAGTAAATATAACACAGCAAAAATCAAAAGTAGCTTGAGACCGTGAAAAAAGTGTCGGTTATGAATCGGAAAGTCTGGTGCGTGACTTCACACATTATGCTGCGGACTAGTCCCATTTAGAACTTTTGAGTTTCGACTTCTGGGTACCTACCGTTTTACTAAACAGTTTACGCTTAAGATTTGCGTAAATCTAAAACAACAATTCCTCTTATTTCAATATTGGGCTGCGCAATATTGCAAAGTGACACATCATTGGAATCGTCTCTCCGAGACGCTTCCAATGACGTGTCACATTGCAATATTGTACATTCATCGAAGATACTATCCATGTGTATCAGTTATGACTTACGCAAATATTTTCCGTAAGTTGTTCAGTAAAACGGTATCCTGGTGCATAGTTTTGCTAGTAAGAGATGAGCTGGTGACACACTGATGTGTTTCCTGTATAGATGATAGTCCTACAATGCTCTCAAAGTCTGTTTTGATTGACTATTGCAGAACTATTTGTTTGGGATGCATGAACACAAATGGTTATATATGTAATTCGGCCTGAGTTGACAGCTTGTGCAATGGATTTCGGATGGTTCTTTACTAGTAAACTTTTCTCCGTAGAAAAAATGGAGACGATTGGGGTGTCCATTTTACTACAGTTATTTCTGTATAAAGCTAACGCTAGAAAACACTTTTCTCCACTCAGAAGAGTCTTGGCAATACCCGATTTTACATTAGAGTCAATTTGAATTTAAGATATCAAAAGTAACAGGTGTTTGACACAGAGTAAAATCAAAAGAAGCTTGGGACCGTGAAAAAAGGGTGGAACATGAATAAAGTCTGTTTGAAATCTGGTGCGTGACTACACACATTACGCTGCAGCCTAGCACGTTGAGCCGGTGACCAGAATATGTTTTATTCTAATGAAATCGGACGATAAGACCCGAGTCCGTCTGGGCTGGTTCCATGCAAAAAAGAAGACTTCCGCTTTTGTCGGAAATGAAAGCGATTGGTTGATCGGTGATGGTTGTTCCACGTGATCCGTTCATGCCAGAACAATGGGGGTTCTGCAGACAAGTTCATAGACTTAGGAAGCATTGCGGACGTTCCCCTTTGGGAACGCTGACCGAAATCTATGACGCTTGTCAAATCTGTTAAAAAAGATTTTCTACTGTTTTCAAAGACGGTTATATATACCGTCTTTGAAAACAGTAGAAGATCTTTTTAACGGTTTTGACGAGCGTCATAGATTTCGGTCAGCGTTTGTAAATTTTCCCTTCTGCTACAATTCATTACAAAGAGACAAAGGGAGAAACGTTGAGCAATTTCCCCGTTGATCACAATGGTAACTACCAAACATCACAAGCGAAGCATACTTTTCTTTTTCTGTTTTTACTTTTGAAATTTGTACTTTATCTAAGTTACGTTCATCTGTGCGTTCATACAAGCGTGAAATTATTTCATCACGTCCTTAAATTGTGCATTTAGCTTACTCCATTTATCTCACTACAGTTCTCAATATGCAATTGGTGAGAAAATATATAAGATATTTTCCCCCCATATAGCTTGTACCTGATTTTTATTTACTCATGTACCATATTTCAATCAATTTGAGTAACAAACCGGATTTGACTTGACTTGAAAAAAGATATACGCCCCAAGGCTACTTGACTTTGAGTAATATTGCCGAACCCAACGTAGAAGACGAATGAAGAAATTGTTAAAAGCGAGAAATGAGCTCGATTTAGAACCTCATAAATACATAAAATGTAATGTTTTTACATTTCTAACCCTTTACCAAACACCAAATTTTCGACAGTTCCAAATTGAAAAAGTTTGCAGACAACATTCTAAAGTGTGATGAAATTAAAAAAATCACCTTCTGATAGGGCAGAACACATTATGGGAAAATGAGAAAATGCTCGTTACGAGCAATTTCTCCCTTTCCTTCAAAGTTCTCGAGAGTCGTCTGCAGCAAAGTCGTTAAATGTCGTTATAGTTCGGTAATGGGTTAAATCATTCTCATACATGACTTTCATATTGGGCCCGGTACACAAAAGCGTTAAAGAAAGGTCTGTCTAGGATAAGTCGAAAATATTCAAGAACCCTCCAATAATCATTAATATGCATAGCAGGCATCCACTTGTTGCATTATTGTCTCCTGTCAGCAGACGGTAATCGTCACAGACGCCAATCCTGTGAAACATTAAAAAAGAGATGCTGGCAGATGGTTAGCCTGGGGTCCCTGCCCATGCGTATACCCCACATTCTATAGCCTGGGGTCCCTGCCCATGCGTATACTCCACATTCTATAGCCTGGGGTCCCTGCCCATGCGTATACCCAACATTCTATTGTTGGTATGTAAGGGCCAGGACCCCAGGTTAGCAGACGGTAACCGTGTTTGACAACAACAGTCGCGTGATTCCACCTCACATCCGGTGTGTATTTTACCTCATTTCCAGTTTGGTTTGCAAATGGTGTTAGCTCAATGCAAACGGCTCTTATTTTGTTCTTTACAAAAAATACTCATTATGTCCCATTTTACAGTGCTACCACATAAGCTTCGGCCTTAGTTTATATTAATGTACTATCCAAGCGCAGTCCTAAACCCGTATAGTGCTAGAACTGACTTCATGCTTATGTAAACATATTAGATCCAGGCAAGCCAACAATTTACTTTTAAAACGACGTTTTTTTCCAAGTAATATATTAGTTAATTTAGTCATAATGTTTTCTTGGGTTGATTTCTGACCAGACGGATTAAAAATATTTCGTTTTCTTTACAAATAGAGCACACCTGGATGATTTTTGGTGTCGTCGCCATCTTTAAACGCCATTTTCGCTTCAAAGCGGATGGTCATGTGACATATGTGGTAGCATAACAATAAAGGGAGATCACTGTGTGGCGTTTGCATCCGTTCTGGTCTTGCACCTCTTACGAAGTATAGATATGCCAAAAATAGTCCCATTAAGGAGTATTGAGTTTCGACGGGCTGCATAGTTTTGCTAGAAAGCTTTGCTCGATGATCTGCTGGTGATGTGTTTCCTGTATAGATGATAGCACTGCAATGCTCGCAAAGTTTATTTTGGTTGTCTATTACAGGACAACTTGTTTGAGACGTATGAACACAAATATCGGTGCTTTGCGAGATTTGACAGCTTGTGTACGGATTTCGGACAATTCTTGTACACTTTGCTCCGTAGAAAAAAATAAGTTGATTAATATGTCCATCTTATCACAGTTTTTTTAAAGTGTCGACTTGATGTTTCAGCATAAAGCTATTGGAAGAAAACATTATCCATTTAGGAGAGTCTTGAAAACCCACGTTTTAACATTGGAGTTAAAGGGTATTAAATATCTCTAAAGTAGAAGGCATAATGCCTGGATAATCCATTACCAAACAATGACGACATTTAACCACTTTGTTGCAGACGACCCTGGAAACATTGTGGGAAAAGGAGGAATTGCTCGCTAAGAGCAATTGCTCCTTTTGCCACAAGGATTTCTGCTCTATCTTGCTACAAGGTTTTCTGCTCTATCTTAAATATATTTTTCATGCAAACGCTTTCAATTTGGGACAGTCGGAAATTTTGTTGTTTGGGAAAGGGTTAAACAAGGTTATTCAACGTCGCTGACTTTAGTTTTCGTCTGCTAATAAACTTTCTAATATCTACAGGATAAAAGCTCTTGTTTCTGTCAAAATACTGTCTAAGTTATAAATTCAGAAAAACTGAAGACCAATTGAAACTACTCGGGAATGTCTGTAATTTGAGTGGAACACATTGTGCATAAGTGTAGGGTTATAAATTAGTGGCGGCGTGTTCCGGCTTATTACACGTTTCCTATGAGCGTCCCCTTTAATTAGGTCACTGTATATGGAAGTGTTGTAGATCATTGTACATAATTGTTTGTTATATCGGTCACTTTAACACTCTCAATGACTATATTGATATAGCACTTGGCAGCCTCATTTAACCCTTTTACCAAACACAATATTTTCGACTGTCCCAAATTGAAAGAGTTTGCAGAAGATATTTTAAAATGTGGTGAAAATGGATGGTAATCTTCTGATGGGACAGTAAACCTTGTGGGAAAAGGAGAAATTGCTCGTAACGAGCAATTTCTCCTTTTCCTCGATGTTTTCCAGAATTGTGTGCAACAAAGTGGTTAAATGTCGTCAATATTTGGTAATTGGTTAAGAACGAAAGGACAAAGTGTTCCGGAAAGAACCACTATGTTGGCTTCGTTGTTATCTTAGAGGCGTTTTCAATAGATACACCCGATGAGTTCAGATCGACTGATGCCTTACAACAATAGAATAACGCTCTCAGGAGGTATTTTTGAGCCCTTCGTGTAACACGTTGAGTTAGTCAAACCATAGCTTCTTTTTGTGGATTAGGTTACAAAAGTTCGTATCTTTTTTAAACCTACTAAAGTACATTTTACGACAACCGAGATGTCTTACTACAATGGAAATTATCAATTTTTCTCATTTAACTTGTGTTGAAAACAACAACATGAAAATGAATGAATATACATGGGACATATAGAGTGGCCCCCCTTGAAAGCGCCGGCCCCGAGCCTCCACAATGTTAATCGGAAAGAATGTTTTAATAAAGTTCTTCATGTTTGAATGCAAATAAACAGACATTTTACATATAGATGCTCATTTCAGTCTGAGAGATTTTTAAAACCTGACCGCTCGCTTCTTTTTATCATACCGGAAGAGACAGAGAGGTGTTGTAAAATTCACTTTAACGTTATGTTCACTGTTATGTATTGTTAAGATTAGAAAAGGTTGAAGAAAGACAAAATCCCTTCAATAACTTGATTCATGTTGATTAACGAAAACATCTTAATACCTTCATATAACCGGTACAGAACTGGAGCGATTTTCAGACGGGAGAATTTTACACACTTATTGTGCAGTACTGTACGATGCCAGAATTGTCTGCAATTGTCTATTTCTGTTACGCCTCTCCGGTAAACCATGATGTCATTTATCACTTAATGCAACTATTGAGAATTGATCATCGCAACGGGCAGACACAAGTTATAGCCAAACAGGATTTCGTTCGACGACCTTTACTCCAGAAACATCTCAGGTTGGAGAAGTTCCAGCCAATAGCAATGCATGGTTTCGTGTTTGTACCAAAAAGGCAACACAGTAGTCATGGAGTTGGGTGTGTCTTGAGTTGAGAGGACCAAAATGCAAACAGTTAATTATTTGGATCAAATAATCGTATATGTTTAAGCCGATTACATCTATTAAAAATTGCGATAGGTAGAAATTGAAATCAACAATAGGCGACAAGAAATAGTAGGATCAGATATCATGTTCTATGTGATTAAGGTAGAATGCAATAATCCGCCATTTTCAAATTTATTCCTTCGTCCGATTACTTCGGTCGTTCTCGGTACCAGACCTATTGTTTTTAAACCGAATAGTTCCGGCCCCGCCCGATATATACCGAAAACGACCGAAGTAATGCGACGAAATAATAAATTTCAAAATAGCAGATTATGGGTATTCTTCCTTGAGGTGAAAAACTGTTGCGACAAAATGATATATTGATCCTTTGACACATTGATTTTTAACACTGTTTAAAGCAGAATCAAAAAAAGAGGTTTTAGAAAGTAAGTAGTACGATTTCTAACAGTTTCATATTTGTTTAACGGATATACCTTCATATGTCGCATATGTGTTACAAATTGGTCTTTTAATGTCAACAATTCACAGTTGCAGCTGTCGGTATTTGAGAGTGAAATGACAAGTACAAATATCAATGAGTTGTTCAATGTTTACATTGGTGTGTTATCATCTTTGCCGCACAACACTTATACTGTCATATATTTGCTTTAAAACGTTGGATAACATGGGTGCTTATAACAGTATATCAATATCTCTATAAAGTGTTATTTACGGCAGATTTTTAGCCACAGCGACCCTTTATGAAATAAGGAACTGTCACTACAGTATATTAGGAATTATACAAATGTACTGAGCAAAACCAAATCCATAAGAAAAATCCAGCTTTTACTGGATAAGTCTCAAATCACATAACAAGGAACGTGAAATGGTATTAATTTGCTTCATTGAAGTAGAACTTCATAAAAAGTGTGACCAATAGATAAATGAGTGTGGGAGGGAAAGACGATTTTGCCAAACTACTTCTGTTGGCACAGTTCCGTCAATAGTATTCGCACATCACATTTTATTCACCCAATCGTCTCAAGATCTGTAACACAAACGGACGCTTAATCATTCTAAAAGAAAACAAGTTGACCGTTTTTGAAATAATCACTAATAAACATTACGCTCGTCACTGCTATAGGTGAACGCCGAAACAAAACAAGAAATAGCTAATGCAATCAGTTTTGTTAAGGTTTTAGCTTGCTTTAAATACTCAAAGCGGAAATCCAGCCCGTGCGAACTTTGTCAGTCTTACTACAATGATATAGAAGTTCGTTTGATATCTGAGTGAAATTTCTATTGTCAAGAACGCAACAATTCGATAAAGGACTGTTTCTAAAGTTTTATAATAAAATAATCCTTTAATACAATTTTCTAAATTTTTGATATGTTATCTAAAATTGTATTGTTAATTAAGAAATGAAAATAGAATGAAGGTTGAAAATGAGTTAGTTTTTTAGCAAAATGGCAGTTTCCATGGTAACCGTTTGGGGCAAAAATGTCAAAATGACCATACCATCTTCAAAGGTAATGAAATAATTTCTGGAAGGTCTATTAACACAAAAAAAACATGAATTCATACATTCAATACTTTAAAATTCAATGCTACTTTGGATTATTACAATCTGAACAATTTTTGTAATCCAAATCAGTATTCGACGAAAAACAATGAAAATTGATATATATTTTACAAATAAATGAAGATATTTAAAACTTCCTTTCATAGAATTTTCATATTTTTCAATATGTGAAACCAAATTTAATTTTGAAATACAAAATAAAAAAAAGTATATGTTGACGAGTTAGATTTTCTGTAAAATGACAGTTTCCATGGTAACTGTATTTGAATAAAAACATTTATAAAACGACTAAAATAAACTTAAAACTTGAAAAATAGAAGCTGGGGGATTAAGATGCATGAGAAATATCTAATTCTAATATGTTAATAACCTTTTATAGCTTTATGGATAATATGATGATTCTTTGAAAAAAAATGCATAGAGTAAATTTCATCCGAAAGCAAACGTTTATCCGACTACTATGCAAGTACCTCTTCGGTAACAGATTATTATCTCCCTTGGATGCGCAGATGAAGTTCGCAGAAAAAAAACTACCAAGAACGTCCTTAATAGTATTCAAACGAGAATTCGAGTAAACAAGTCATCGTTTTTAGTAGGTTTACTAGTCAGGTTAGATACAAGCCAGTCGGCAAGTAGTTGGTGGCTGGTCTGTGATCTAACATGTTTGCTACTTTGAGTATCTTTCCTCATCAAAAGTTAGCAGTAAATCAAGGTTTTGGAAACCAGAGGACACGCAAATCTATTTTTAGCATTCTAAGGGCTAATGTACGTTTTGTAATTGGGTTAACTGATCCGGATAGAACGCTTTATACTAAATTGAATTGATTTGAACATGTATCCCCATCAAACATGGCTGTGTCTACAAACTTTGCATCCCGACGTAAATAACCCTGTTTATTGTCATGTATAACTTGATATATATATATACAAGAGAAATTTGATGCAAGCCTCAAAGTCGCCCGCAAAAAAAATTGATTTGTCTTCTTAAACAAAACCTCCAACATAACATAAAAAAAAATAGAATAGAAATGTATTTATAAAACGTGCAAACATATCTCGTCATTCAAACTCATTAGAAAGAGTCTGTTACTCGGCTAATGAAAGCAATTGCCGAGGGAATAGCTGTCATAAAGTTAAAACATAGATTTGTGGCTGACTGTTTCACCAAAGGTAGAAGAAATTAATCTGAAACGACTCACGATGAAAGACAATCAGATCTTGTCAACATATGTTGGAGGAGCGTTAGACAGGCGCTGTTTTTTAAGAGACTATTTCTTATAATCTTGCTTTCATGCTTTAATAAATTTCGTTATTTTAATTGTTTTAAAGCTATTGAAACCAGAATCTTTTAAGACATTGTAACAAACCAAGATATATTTCTTGACTTTTGATACTTATCTTTACCGTTTATCACTTTGACTTCTTCCAAATTTCACAACATTAATTTCGTGCAGGTGTTTTCAATTTGGAGAATTATCTTATTCCAATAGGATCAAATGGGTTAAGAAATATGCAACAGAAGAATTTAACCTGCAAACCCATATATAGACATTGATTATTTCTAAACTTTTATGAAAGTTGTCTGTAATTGTTTCCTTCTTTGCCAACACAAAGTATGTATTGAAAACTGATTGTTTAATGATATTGAATTTGGAAACCGACGTCAAACAAACACATGATAATACTCTTGCAGCAGAAGCTAGAATCTATTAAGGAGGAAGAAGAAAAAAGTGTTCAATACAAACAATTTATGTGTCTCATTTGTAATACATTGTAACTGTCGTCAGTTTAAGTTACAAATCTGATTATTTCTCTAATCTCATATACAAAAAAGCCTACACAATGTAAATGGTCATGGAAACTGTACCAGTGTTCATTTTGTTAAAATGATTAAACAGATAAACCTGAAACCTGTCATTAAATATGACAGTTTGGGAAATCATTGTGGTGGAAGAAGAAATTCCTTACAATGAAGCACATTTTTCCAGTTATTATTAACACTTGATACCCTTTTCTTTTTATATAATACAATCAATTTAATCATAACCTTAGACGTACCTTATGATGAGTTTTGTTTTCAATATTGATATAGTACTAAGGAAAAGGTATAAAATGTATGGCAAATTACTAAAGATAACTAATTAAATATGTCTTTTAACCCTTTCCCAAACGGCAACTTTTCGACTGTCCCAAATTGAAAGAGTTTGCAGACGACATTTCAAAAAGTGATGAAATTGTAAAATATTCTTCAGATAGATCAGAAAACCTTGTGGGAAAAGAAAAAACCTCTCTTAGCGAGCAATTTCTCCTTTTCCCACAATATTTTCCAGAGTCGTCTGCAACAAAGTGGTTAAATGTCGTCATTGTTTGGTAATGGGTTAAGAATGTTATTAATATATATTTACATGGCATGATATGGGGGGAAAAGGCAATAATCTTTAATTCTAAAGAACGACGAAAATAAATGCAGACAGCATTGCATTATTGGTTAGTTGAAATAGAGACATAGATAACAGTTATCTATGTCTCTGGTTGAAACCATAGCAAAAGAAAAGCAATAAACAAACTGTCTACTTATTACTTATATAACTTAATTTCTTTGAGACAGCATTGATAGCACACTACAACTTTTAAGTGAGTATTAGCACTAATCAATCTAAGCCTTTAAGAATGTGTCATCGAGTAAAGTGATGTGCACCAACTCCGTACAGAAGACACATTTGTCTTATGCCAAAACAAACTATTACATATAACAACTTAAAGAAAGAGCAGGACGTGGAACATTCTATGTTGACCTAATTAGAACTACACAAAGACCACATCTTAACATGTTCACATTTTACAGATGTCTTACTACTGTCATTTTTGAAACACAGACTTCGCATCACATTAAGGCTTGTTGTTGATACTATCGAGCTAAGTGACTTATAATTAAATGTACGGTACGAACGTAATATGGGACGAATGGAAAAAGATCGAAGTGTTTTTGGTAATTACCTTTGTATTTTTATCAATAAAACCTAAAAATCATCTGTATATATACTTTCTGATAATGGGCTGGCTGTTTCTTTACCGAAAGAAATTGAGTGATTTAAAGGAAAGATTGACGATAATTTTGCTGAAAGGCTTTAAACCGCATTTTTATCGGCACGAAGACCGGAACAGCAACAGTTTTATTTTGTTTTTTCGTCGATCAAAATGGAATTTGTAGGCGCTGGACAAAAGACCTAATCACTGCATATATTACTTATTATTAAATCGTAGAAAATTATATACAATCAATGCTCAAGCGGTTAAAAATAAATGTTAAAGGGAATAAATTGAGAGGTCGGTATTTTAACAAAGGCGATTCGACAGTTGAGATGATACGGGCACCTGCAGACGTATTTCATTGGTCAAATTAACTGACTGTCATCTCGTAGATTACGTTATAAAATATAGGGTTGTAGAATAATTACCAGAGAGACAGTCTAATGGACCTCGTCAGACGACTTTACACAATGGAATGGCACTCGGTACCATCTTTTTGATAAAGAAAACCGAATTTAAGACTAACTAAAAGAGATACAGGCTGAAAAATGGACCTGTTATTGTTTGAGATGGATCTTATTTTAAACTATTTCTCCAAATAAAAACCTTTTCAGAACACAAAATCAATCCGAAAACATTTTTTAAAACAATGAATAAAGGAGAAAAGGTGAACGACTATAAAAAGAAAAGCCTTTGTTGTGAATTATTTTCAAATAAATGATAACAAAAATAAATATAGCCTCCCTTTCCCCATGCGCACTAACCAAAAGCTTCTACAAATATGATCGCCCGCCAAAAAAATATGATCGCCGCCTTTTGGCGGGCGATCAATAACTCAAGCGAATCCGAATAAGTCGCGTGTGCTTTAACATGAGTGTGAATGTGTCACGCTCCTCTACCGTGTTTACCCTTTCCCAAGCAACGAATTTAAGAGATTGCAGACGACATTTAAAAATGTGATGAAATTGAGAATGATTTTTCAGGTAGACCAGCAAACCTTGTCGGAAAAGGACGAATTACTCTTAGCGAGCAATTTCTTCTTTTCCCACAATGTTTTCCAGAGTCGTCTGCAACAAAGTGGTTAAATGTCGTCATTGTTTGGTAATGGGTTAAAGGTAGAAAATCGCTTTACCGCTCCCACAATGCCATGTTAATACGCAATTTAGATGCAAATGGCGTAATTCGGCAAACCAATGTCGTGTGTAGGGCCCAGTCGCATGAACGACGCATTTACCAAGATAAGTCGATAATTCCGCCACACAAACGTTCACCTAACTTGCATTCAATAAGGAAAACATGTGCGAAAAGTTCGCGAAATACCTTAAAAGCCCATAAAAGGAGATTAATGCTATATCAAACGATATCATTTGGTAAACTTTTGGACAGATTTGAATAGTTATCACCAGAAAACACCATCAGCACAACTTAAATGTGAAACTGAAACTAAACCAGAATTAACCCAGATTGGCAAGTTTTATAATTCAGTTTTCCTGATTCTTCACCCCTGACCTTGACAGTTGATACACACATTTTATAACCGACCAATCAGAATTCTTCTTTTTGAATATGTAAACAAACAGGTTGTTGATAAACATGATTGAATTGGAGACAACTGTATTTCAAGCACAAAATAAGTTATTTTAAATGAGTCTATTTAATAGGGTCTCGATGCATTTCTAAACTTATTCTCATGACTTTTATGAACATAAAAAAAGAACTCCATATATTTTTTCAGTCTTTTATTTGTACTCTTCTCCTTTGATGTGCCTTTAAGGCGTACAATTTTACGACAACATCTCCACGAACGTCTGTGCATTTGGCAAAGTTTTTGACTTTGACTCATGAGCTGCGAACAGGCAAACTAAAATGGAGGATTAAAAAATCTTTCACTGATTGTTAAATAGTAATTGTAACCAAAACAAGGTAATTCACAATGGAAGTGAAATGAATGTTTTTGTATTATGATTATTTTTATTTCACATCACAAGAAATGTGAATAAATATTGCTATTAATCCTATTATTGATCATGTTTATTTTACAGTTTTACCAGTTTTCGTACACAGACATATTCGTACCCAACTTGAACTATGTTGTTGTTGTTGTTATTTTTGCATATCAGGAAATGACGGTTTTTTATATCCTTTAGGACAGCAAACGTTTGCGAAAATAGTTATCTTAATGGGACAAATTGTTCGCCGCAAAGGTTTTTCCTGATTGAACGCAAGGATGGTG
Organism: Cerastoderma edule; assembly: GCA_947846245.1. Classification (NCBI taxonomy): domain Eukaryota; kingdom Metazoa; phylum Mollusca; class Bivalvia; order Cardiida; family Cardiidae; genus Cerastoderma; species Cerastoderma edule. The sequence goes on from OX401416.1 coordinate 1,235,819, forward strand.
TGCCAATAACGCTAAGTTGTTTTCCAGAGTCGTCTGCAACAAATTCGTCAAATGTCGTTATCATTGGGTAATGGGTTAACCTAGAATCCGCCGTTTTAAAACGATTTATTTCATCGGATTAATTCGGTCGTTCTCGGTATACATCGGTATGGGCCGGAGCTATTCGGTATAAAGCGTACTTCATTTGTACTTCAATTGTACTTCATTTCCGAATCAATTGGTTCATTTCAAAATGACGAAAAGTAATCTACAAATGCAATTCTTGCAATCAACATTGTTCAGTGTGTATAGGATATTATTTCATTGATATCTAATCTAAGGTTTCAGCAAAAACAAATAGCTTGGATAAATCGTTCATACGGACTTGACAAAGTCATTACCCTTACAACATAAACATGTCACGCATATTAAGCCTTTCCCAAACAACAAATTTTGGACTGTCCCAAATTGGAAGTTTGCAGACGACATTTCAAAATGTGATGAAATTGAAAAATATTCTTTGGATAAAGCAGGAAACCTTGTAGAGAAAGGAGAAATTGCTCGTTACGTGCAATTTCTCATATTCCCACAATGTGTTCTAATGTCGTCGGCAACAAAGTAGTAAAATGTCCTTATTGTTTGGGAAAGGTTTAATGGTTTTCATGTGATGACGCAAACTCCGCGCATAATTACTTCCCTTTGCTACGCTGCAGTAGTAATTACAGTACAGCACTGAATAAAAGGGAGACCACTGCTGCGTAGGGAAATGGAGATGACGACGTGATACTATCTCGGGATACCTGCTAAGCGGCTAGCTTCAAAAGTATATTCTACTGACGTCATTTAATTTGCATGCAACACAGCCATGGTAGTACCTGATTCCATTGCAATATGGCTGTAAAGATATATTATATCAATGGTATTTCTTCTATGATATTCTTACTTTCTTGCATGGCCATAGTTTGCCAATGCTAGGTAAGCATAGCGAAAATGATGGTTGTATATTTTATTGAAAGCTAACTTAAGAAACCAAACTACCATGTGGATGTAGTTTGCATATATTATGATATTACATCTAGAGCCAAAGTAGATATCAACCTATATCATTTAGACGAGTGAATGAACATATCTCATTTAAATGTATATTCAATGTGGCAACGTAGAAAGGCCAACACGGCGCGACGTGTGGTCATCCGATTGATGTAAGAAAAGCTCATTTAAGTTGTATAAAAGGAAACCGTGATAGTGTTTTTAACTTATTACTACGGCATGCCACAGTTTGCTTCTGCAAAAGACGGCTTTTAAAAAGCATTGTCACAAGCAATTTCTCCTTTGGCTACAATGCTTATTCAATACATTCACATATCATAACAGCAGAATCTGAAAGGTTTTCACATGTTTACAAAGCTTTTCTAATGTCGTCTGGTACAAGTAAAGAAATGTCGTTAGCAGGTGGTAATGAGTCAATAAATCAAAGTATTAACGAATAACTACCGCATGTATTCGACCAAAGAGCATCTCATTTTTTACACACCCACCAATATGTAAAACACTGAAAGGCATTTTGTGCAAATGTTTCCAGTTTTGTGACGACCACACGCTGTGTCTTGCTCTAAGATCAAACGCATATCTTTTTAATGGGAGGATTTGTATCGTTACCTGCGATTTTATGCCATTTTCAACAATTTTTATTTTGGCAGCAGCGCTCACCACGTTCAAATTAGACCAGGAACTGCTCCAACATATGTAATGCAGTACCCGTTACCATGGTTACAAGGGGCAGAATCGTTTCTACCACAAACGACGGTGGAAAATGGACTAACATATGCTCCGATACAATAGGTTCGCTGGGTTAGGGCTTTAATCGATGTACGTAGCGAGGTCCATCTTGTAACAGATTATATATCCAAAGTCGGTGCGGATATTGGTTACGTGTTCCAGAAGAGAAATCGAGATGAATATAAATCAATTTGCAAATAATAAAGAATGTAATTGAATTCTCATAACTGGAATGTAATTATAGGACAGATTTAAGTGTGACAAAGTCATGATTGGGAAGCAAATGTGGCAGCATGATGGATTGCGGGTAGTTTTTGATGATGATTATGATGATGATGATGATGATGATGATGATGATGATGATGATGATGATGATGATGATGATGATGATGATGATGATGATGATGATGATGATGATGATGATGATGATGATGATGATTACTTTCTTTAACTTGTTTGTGATTATTGTAGAAACGTATCGCCGCGCTCTGATAGACTTGTTTTCACAGACCATAAATCGTCAATATGCTTTTGAATAAGATTATCAAATTGTTAAAACTTTAAAGAATGTCTCGGTTTTGGAATTGACGACCTGCTGTTACCTTGTCGGTGCTTCTATAGAAACTGATCAAGCTTGGGCAGTGTTGAATAATCGCACAGGGATTACAAATCGATGTGCTTTTATAACATTTCTTTTCATTAACGGTGATGTTGTGCAAAGCTGAATAAAACTGAAATACGCACCTTCTGGGTTGACAGACAGTGTGTCAATGGATCGGACCTTGTTGTATAGCAGACTGTCTGTCCCCTTTTAAAATGTAAATCGACAATTTCAATCACTGCAGACAGTGCTGCTATTCACGAACCTGATGTTAAATCAGATTCCCTCACAAGCACACGAGTAATATACAACCGATATATAATTTTTTGAAAAAACCGAGCCCCAGGAAATGATTTGCTTTCATCCTTTATTAAGGTTTAACCAATGGCAACAGCGTTATTATAGTAAAGTTGCAAGTTTCGATGGTTTCTGTGTAACTTAACCGTAATGGGTTATGAAGGACATATTGCCAACGAATACATTGTGTGTGTTCTTTTTACCTCAAATGTGCCTGTTATCAGAATTAAGGAAATTTGAAAGTAAAATATTAATTTCTTTAAAACTGCACAGCAGCTACACTGTTTAACGATACGCGCTGGTTCAAATCATTTTGATACAAAAATGGGTCGTCTTGTTTAATTTCTCAAAAGCGTATACACACAGTGTATTAGCCACACAACAAATTTTCGACTGTCCCAAAATGAAAGAGTTTGCAGACGACATTTCAAAATGTGATGAAATTGGACAATAATCTTCTTATTGGGATGAAAACCTTGTGGGAAAAAGGAAAGGTTGCTCGCTACGAGTAATTTCTCCTTTTTCCACAATGTTTTCTAAAGCCGTCTGCAACAAAGTGGTCAAAAGTCGTTATTGTAAAGGGTTAATACAAAAGCGTAACATCACTTTTAAGATCTACCTCTTGTAGGCATTACATACTTAGATAAATTGTCGCTTCAGGAATAAGCTTTGCCTTCAATTGCCACTCTTTATTATATATCAAACAATAATACATTGGACAAAAACTGTTTTGTTTCTACACCACATTTTATTTTGACTATCCAAGTTCCTCCTCTGCAAAGTGATCCGACGAAAGAAATCGTTTCAAAATGGCGGATTATGGGTATTCTAACTTACCCCATTACCCAACAATAACGACAACTGACCAGTTTGTTGCAAACGACTCTGGAAAACATTGTTGGAACAGAACAGATTTTTTTATTTCACGACTTGTACATAGTACATCATCATACATAAATAGTATGAAAAAAAAAATATATCACATGGTGTATGAAAAAAGTTACATATCATGAGGATGAATTCAAAAGAAAAAATACAAGAAAAAAATACAACAACAACAACAACAACTATACAAATGAATTTCTGAGTGTAAAGACTTCCTTTGCGTATTTTGCTACTCTAAATAGTGTATTTTTATCTGTTGATTTCATGAGTTCAATAAATTTAAACATATTTGGTCTCTTATAGTAAAATTTATTCAAATACTTTTTCCGTTGATTGTTACAACAAACACAGACACAAATAAAGTGAAATTCATCTTCGATGTCGTTTGAATTACAACATAAACAATATCGTTCATTTCTATTAATTCTATTTCGCCCAAACCTCCCTGTCTGTATCCTCAAGGAGTGCGACGACAATCTTAACCTTGATAAAATGATTCTTAAGGAGTTTGGCAACACGTCTAAATAATGTTCATATTCAAAATTCATTTTAAAACATTTGTAAGTATCTAAAAGTGAAGTGTTTTCAATGGAATGATGCCATTGTTGAATGAAAGTTTCAATTAAACGTTGCTTGAAAATATATGGGAAGGTTTTGATATTTAATTCTGCTGGATTATAAAATGCATACCCAAAACCGTAAATATTAAGAAGATTTTTAACATCACTAACCCAATTAACAGAACCGTTTTCGCTATCAATTAGACCTTGTTCATAGACTTTGGTGATCAGAATGTTGTCCGAAGAAAGTATTTTGCACCAATATTTAATAATGCTCACATACCTACTTATATAAAGAGGATAACGGCCAAGTTCGCCATAAACAGCGTTTGAGCAAGTGCTCATCCGCACACCCAACATCCTTTTACAAAATTTTTAATGTACCCTTTCTATTTCTTTAGACTTGGAGAAACCAAAAATCTCTGAACCGTATCCTAATATGGACCCAACAAAGGAGTCAAATAGCTGACATAGTATATTTGGTTTTAATTTAACTTTTTTGCAATTTGCTAATAACGTATTCAGCGCTTTTAAAGCTTTCCCAATAGTGTACTCTTGGTTTTTCAAGAATTTACCACAATAGTTAAAAACAATACCCAAGTAGTTAAAGTCATCGACGATATCTAACTCGGATCCCTTATAAAACCATTTCGTATTTGTTAATTTTCCTCTTTTCCTAAATACCATTACTTTGGTTTTATCAGTATTAACTTCAAGACCCCAGTTATCGCAATAATTGGACAGGAGATTAAGACTTTTTTGTAATTCATCTGGAGATTTTGCCATTATGGCCATATCATCGGCAAAAAGTAATAAAATTAAGACAGCATCATCGATAGTTAAGCCAGAGTCAACATCGTCTTGTAAAAACAACTCTAGATCATCTAAAAAAAGAGACACTAAGATCGGTGAACTCACTTCACCCTGACTTAAGCCAACAGCACATTCAAAATAGTCTGAGTGAGTATTACCTGAGTAAGTATTACACTGTTTAACGCATGATTTCACTTTACAATACATATCTCTAAGCACGCGTAGTAATTTACCTTGTACACCCGCATGGTAAAGTTTATACCAAAGAGCATTTCTGTTTATGCTATCAAAACATCGCTTTAGATCTACAAAACATACATACAATTTTTTGTTTTCATTGAGATATTTCTGTACAACAGACAACAAAATAAACATAGCATCAACAGTAGAATGTCCCTTTTTAAAACCAAATTGCGAATCTGAAATTTTATTATTATCTATACAAAAAGTTTCGATTCTTTTATTAAGAATTGTTGTAAACAATTTAGACAAACAGCTGACTAAAGTAATACCTCTGTAATTACTAGCAACATTTTTATCTCCTTTTTTATGTATTGGTATGATAACCCCCTCAGTCCACGCATCGGGGAAACAACCCGAATCTAGAATAGCATTAAAAATATCTTTTAAGTGACACACCAGAATGTCAATACTTTCAATAAAATATTCATTCAGAAGACAGTCTCGACCGTCTGCTTTACCAGCTTTCAACTTCTTAACAGCATGATAAATTTCATCACATGTAATTGGAGAATCTAATTCAGTAAAAGAACAATCAAGATCATTAAAATCGTAGTTAACACAAAATGAGTCAGCTAAATCATTTTTAGACTGAGAAATATCATTACTTAGAGACGAAAAATAATCATGAAAATCATCAATAGAAATAGAACCACCAAGGGGTTTATTATTTTTCTTAAAGTACTTCCAAAATTCTTTTGGTTTACATTTCCTTAAATTTTCAATTTGCATTATTTTGCTTTTTTCATAGTTTCTTTTTTTCAGACGACACATATCTTTATAGTTCTTTTTACTTATACACATATTTTCTCTATTTGTAGAGGATCTACAATACTTATAAACATTTAAAGCATTAAGGTAACATTTTTTTAGGCTACTACATTCTGCATCAAACCAAACAGCATCATTCGATATAGATTTATCTGAAAAACAACTTTTACTGTTGCCTGACCACAATTTACCGAACAATGGATCTGCAACATCTCTGATAATAAAAGAAAACTTTTCTATTAAATCATTTATAGACAAGCGTTCGCTAGAGTTTAAATTATTGGTTAACATGTTAAGATCTGGTAGCTTTGTGATTGAATTATTACGAAAAGAGTCCTTAAGTTCGTGATTCCGTTTAAACCTATTTTCTTTCTTAACATCTTCTTTAGCCTGACAACTATTTATATACAGTGAGTAACGTATTGGAGCATGGTCACTCCATTCATTCAATGACTCCACTTTAAATTTCCCGACAGTTGGAAAGTGTTTTTCTTGTGTGAGCAGATAATCAATCACGGACTCCCCGTGCGTAGACACAAATGTAAACTCACCCTTACCCCGGTCCTCCCCCAATCTACCATTGACAATGCGTAGTTTAGTACCTTTACATAAGTCTAATAGTTTCGTACCGTGGGAATTACTAGTCTTGTCAAGGGAGGCCCTGGGAAGGTACTGGTCAGGGATATAATCATCATCATCACATACGCTATTATTAATGTCAAAATTGATAAAATCATTCTTACCACCAACTCTCGCATTTAAATCGCCGTTTATATACACATTTCCAAGTTTTTCGAAATACATTACATCATTTTCCAATAAATCAAATAAATCGACGTTTGTGGAATTATATGCAGGAGAGTTTTCAACCCATATATACGCTCCACAAACGTAAGCATCAGAATCTAAGTTAAAAAAGGTTTTATCTAGTTTGATCCAAATTAATGAGTCACAATGGTTTTTGACCACAGTAATACCTTCTTTAATAGAATCCTTATAATATAAAACAACGCCTCCACTACAGCGTTTAGCCTTACGGTGTTGAAATTTACGAAAAAAATTATGGCTTTCATAACCTGACAATTTCACATCACTACTACTACATGTCCATGATTCATACAAAAAGATAACATCATAGAAAGTTAATAACTCTTCAAACTCTACACTATCCTTTTTGTCGACCGTGAGACCGTGGACGTTCCACGACAGAATGTTCAATTCACCCTCTTCGCATCCCCAGTCGCGCACAGGACATCCGTCAATGTACAGAGTGTCATAAGACACCCACGCTGTCTTGTTCGCGTCACGTGCAGCTCTCATCTTGGGAAAAAGTTTTCTCCTCTTTTCAACAATCTCCTTCGGGAACTGTTCGTAAACATGGAACTGGGTACCTTTCAACGCTTTACCCTGCTTACGCACATACTCCCTTTCTTTGAAATCCCGAAATTTGGCCACGATATTACGAGATCGCCCCGTGTGATTCTGGCCCATACGATGTACTCTGTCGAAGCATATCTTGTCAGCGAGGTCTTTTGCAACTTTCATTTTGTCGTGGATGAATTGCCTTATTAGCATCTCACAATCCTCGGTTTCCCCTGGTCGGGCCTCCAGGATGTTTGCAAAAACAAGGTTATTTCTCATTGACTGCGATGTTAAGTACACCACTTCCTCCTTGAGATTGTCTTTCTCCTTCTCCAACTGGACGACTTTATCATTCACCAGGCCCAGAGAAAAGTCAACACTTTCAGCTTTTTCTTCGATTTTAGTTATCTTCTCGCTTGATCTTTTATCATTGTCAAAAATAAGGGATCTTAGATTCTTAAGCTCACGATCAAAACTGTCAAACTTGTTTTCAAGGCTTTCAAGCGACTTAAGTCTTTTCTCCATATCTGTCATTCTTGAGGTAACATTTGATAACTCACCCTGAATCTGTTTTAAACAACGCATAATATCGAAGTGTGTAGGCTCACCTCCCTTCGATGGTCCTTCCTCCATTGTGGTTGGGCCCTTGTGAACAGATTGGGTGGGGTTACACGACACTACAACACTGTCACTAAACACATCCGCACCACTTTTTGGTTCTGACAAGCCTGGTAGGCACAGATCCTCCTCGGGAAACAGAATTCTATTTGTTTCGTTCAGTATGTCACTTACATCCGCCTTTCCTGGTGACTCGACAAATCTTCCCGCCTTACAGAATGAGTCATTGTTGTCTGATTGCGAACTTTTCTTCCTTTTTTTATCTTTACGCTTCTTATTTCCACCCATTTACTTCAATTGACATACACAATTAGTATTTAATTTAATAAATAATCCACACAAATCAACCGAGAAAACCACCAATTTGGTTTAAAACATTATTTTATTCCTAGCGAAAAAAGCGGTCCTCTCCCATGGTATGACTACACCAAAACTGTGTTGGAAAGGGATAAATTGCTCTTAACATACTTTCCCAAGATGTTTTTTGCCCTATTGGAGGGTTATTTTTCAATTTCATCACATTTTGAAAGTTTGTCTGCTAACCCTTTCAATTTGGGACAGACGGAAATTTGGTGTGCGGTAAGGGGTAAATTAAGAAAAACATTCTGACGAACGAAAAGCTTCATCTCGAAAATCATAGTATTACGTGTACAGTGTTTTATCACACTCGAATTCCGAACTACACACAGACCGCATCACTCTGGAGATGCTTGCATATTGCTCTCGAACACAATCTACCAGATCTGTCTTCATTTTCACTTTTTTTTGTTACTTTCTTATTATGCTGGGAAGGCGGGAAAACAGACTCTCTCTCTCTCTCTCTCTCTCTCTCTCTCTCTCTCTCTCTCTCTCTCTCTCTCCTCTCTCTCTCTCTCTCTCTCTCCCTCTCTCTCTCTCTCTCTCTCTCTCTCTCTCTCTCTCTCTCTCTCTCTCTCTCTCTCTCTCTCTCTCTCTCTCTCTCTCTCTCTCTCTCTCTCCCTCTTTCTCTCTCTCTCTCCCTCCCTCTCCCCCTTTCTCTCTCTCCTCTTTCACTTCGCTTGTAAAACGCATACCGTGTGCAGTTTTAGCATCATTGAATTTTACAACATCCCAAAACGGTTGGCTAGCAAATAGGTCGATTTCTAGATCACCATCATCCACTTGTCTGAAGAATGATAGCCATTCATCAATACAACCTTTGTCAATAAAATGCTTTGTCACAGACGGAAGGAGTTCTTTCAACCTTTGAACCCAAATATCCCACATTGAACAAAGCGTAGGTGTATTCTAGCCTTTTTGATTGGACAAGTGTTTGGTGCAACACTCAAGTAATAATCATTAATTGATACGCTGTGAAATCGACAAAACAACACTTTCAGGTATTTAAACGAAATGTTTTGTACTTAGAAAGAAATTTAACAGCTGAGTGGTGATTAATCGATGTCTATCAAGACTTATAACCTTTTTCTTGCACATGAACACTCACATGGTACTCATAACAACATAAGGAAGCATAAAATACCAAATAGTTTACATTAAATCAACTTATTACGCCATTTCAGACCAAAAATACAATCCGGCTTACAATTTCTGACGTTGTTTTTCGTCGTGGAAACCGTATCAGTTTTCGTCGGTATTCCACTTTCGCTGTTACAAGCTCCGCCCTTGTGTATGATACGCGTGTGTGTATGTGTGTGTAAATTGAAAAAAAAATACCCCACCAGCACAAACGTTAAGAAGTGTTACTTATTTCCCCGATTTCCCTACTTCCTCTTGCAACTGTATTAACCATTATAATGCTGGGTTATTTTCTAAAAAAATATAAATTTTTGTGTAGTATGCTTTCGTAGACCTTAAATATTTGCCAAATTTTGTTGAGGAAATATACTCAGAGTAGCAAACAGGTTCCAGCACTATAAGGGTTAAGGGTGCTCTTTTAGAACCAGCTATCCCAAACTTGTACACAAGTGCTTGCTAAGCATATATAACTGTATAATGTGATGATAAAGATTACTAATATATATATATATGATCATGAGCGTTTTGTTTGGATTCTTTTCGAAACACAATACTTCTATCCCAAGAGCGGAAGGTCTTCTACTTTGATATTGCTTTTAGAATATGTTTCTTTGAATGTCATGATTTAAAACGGTTGGAGAAAAGAAAACAACACGTGTCGTTCTTGTGAATGGATCACTCGTGTATTTTGTGAAAATCCCATTATCTTTAACCCACCCTTATAGCGTTGGGAACCGACTTCACGCTTATGCAAACAGGTAAGAATGCTGGGTAATTTTCTAAAAATAGATTAGTGTCGTCTGCTATCCAAAACCTTATATACCTTAATAAGACCTTAATTTTGATGAGGAAAGATATTCAGAGTAGCAAACAGGTAAGATCACAGGCCAGCCGCCAATTCATTTGGCGGCTGGCCTGTGATCTAACCTGTTTGCGTAAGCATGGAGTCGGTTCCAGCACTCTTAGGACCAAGCAACAAAAAAGACAGAGAGAGATTGCTGAAAGGACTAAGTTTATGTAATCTCGTTACAAAGAGACCTCCCCCTCCATACCGACCGGTTATCATGCGAAATAGATATTTTGATGAAAAAGGCCTCGTTTAATCTTTTTCGTGGTCATGATTACGGATTTCCCAAAAAATAACAGAACACAATTCAGGGTAACGCGCTGGGAAGATCTTGACAGCATACTCGGTAATCCCGTCATCATGTCTGATCAAATACAGTGTAAAGTATGGTGTATTAGATGGATAAAAATTATTATGGTGTACAATGTAGATAGACATTGTTATGATGTATCAGATTGATAGAAATTATTATGGTGCACGATATGGAAAGAAATTAATATGGTGTAAAAGAAGAATGGAAATTATTATGGTCTACGGCATGGATAGAACTTATTATGATGTACGTTATGGATTGAAATTATGATGGTACACGATATGGATAGAAATTATTATGGTGTACAATATGGATAGAACTTATTATGGTGAATTAGATGGATAGAAATCATTATGGTGTACGATATGGATACAAATTATTATGGTGCACGATATGGATAGAAATTGTTATGGTGCACGATATGGATATAAATTATTATGGTGTACAATATGGATAGAAATTGTTATGGTTTACCATACGGATGGAAGTTATTATGGTGTACAATATGAATATAAATTATCATGGTGCACGATATGGATAGAAATTATTATGGTGTATTAGATTGATAGAAATGATTATGGTGTACGATATTGATAGAAATTGTTATGGTGTACGATATGGATAGAAATTATTATGGTGTATTAGATGGATAGAAATTATTATGGTGTACGATATGGATAGAAATTTCTATGGTGCACGATATGGATAGAAATTATAATGGTGTACGATATGGATGGAAATTTCTATGGTGCACGATATGGATAGAACTTATTATGGTGTACGATGAATACATAAATTATAATGGTGTACGAATGGGATAGAAATTACAAATGGAGGACCTATTGGATTGTGACACATTGATATTGGTATCTTATTTAACGACCTACATATACTTCTACATTCGGTCAAGACAAAAATGCAACAGGAAACTGACTAACACCGTTGTGCTCGACAGGTGCCCTTTGTCCTAACTTTTTTCCCATTGCTGAACCCTTTACCAATCGGTAAAGACATAACGAGTTATTTTCTCCTTTCCCACAATGTTTTTTTCTGTCTTATCAGAAGAGTATTTTTCAATTTTATAACATTTTGAATTGTAGCATGCAACGTTGTTGTTGTTGGCGGTGTTGTTGTTGTTGTTGTTGTTGTTGTTGTTTTTGTTGTTGTTGTTGTTGTTTTTGTTGTTGTTGTTGTTGTTGTTTTTGTTGTTGTTGTTGTTGTTAAGTGACATCACATGCTTTACATTTGTATATTTAACAGCTGGTTATTGAGACAAATGTTAACTAAAACTGTTTTGTAGTTATTACACGTCACAATTAATTTATTGGATTTTACTTATAACACTATTTCTTTGCGTATGTTTCTACTATGATGCGGTGCGTAGGTACACAAATAGCCATATCGCGCTGCAATGCGTCAAAGTCCAGGGGTCGGTCGTTACTGATGATGTAGACCCCTGAACAGGATGGGCTTTATAGCAGATAACACTTGATAATATTTCACACACTTCCCTTACCTTATAATCGCATCCACATGTTTTTATCTTGATAAAACAAAGTGGGAAATTCATGGGACTCCCAATCTAGCCCCGTGTTCTCAAAACGATATGACTTCGTACTTAAACTTAAACCCTTACTTATACTTGATTTAGTACGATTATCATACTTAGCCAAGTAAAAGAGATGAAAAGTGTTCTTAACGTCGCTTTTCTTAGTTCATATCACATCACGTGATAAAACGTTTAGGTTGACTCGAAATAATTACTTGAAAGTTTTGACAATAAAGAGCTGCGTATCAGTCATTTCTAATACACCACTTAACTTTGATACCTATAATTAACTCCAAAGTTAAGCCAGAATTTTAAGTTTAAGCAGGTTGTTATATTTAAGTCCGTTTTTAAGTACGCGGGTCCTAGTAGTATCATATCAGTATGACCTTCAACCTACCTATCGAAAGGGATTTCCCTTATGGTTTGCGCATGCGCAGGAGCAAAACTCTCAGATTGGTTATCAATATCTTAACACATCGGGCTTATCCTTAACTCGGATGATCCAAGCTGTAACTGCGTGACAGCTTGGAGGCGCCCTGCGATAAAAACGCGTCAGCATTCCCCCTCTGTGTGTGAGGGGTCCAATCGGCGACGAGAAAAAATATGGGCACCAATCAGAAGGAATGTGGGATTGACCAATAAGATTGGTTATTGCTTCCATTTACGGTGATTTACAGAAAAGGCAAAAACATGAACGATTGTTAACATTTGATCGACGGGAAATATGAATTCGTTTTTAAACCAAAGCAGAGTCATTTGATGAAATCCATTGTCGAAGGAAAAGACACTTTAGATTCAATTTTGATAAAACATCTCTTACATAAAAAAGGTAAACTCAACATTCATTCGGACTGTTTGACAACTCCATATCACGATGTTAAAAATGAACATCAACGCCTCCCTGATTAAATTGATTAAAATAATATCAGCATTTTTGGTTTGAATCGATTTGCTTCGCCACACTTATTTCGAAAACAATCCTTTGTGAATATTTGTGTTAATAAAAAGATCATCATCATTTTTTCCCCCTTCCCATTCTCTTCTTCTTCGTCTACTCAACTCCTTCTTAGTGCTATTTTAGACTTGAGAACAAATTTGATTATGTCAAATGCCAAGTTTAGAAAACACTATACTGTATATATATTTATATAATGTGTAAATGTTATTGTAATTCAATTTTAATAAATGGGTTGACAATTCAAAGGAAAACAAAAACAAAAATAAACACAATATTTCGGACGTAAATCTTTCAACATGACTGTAAAGTTGTCCGAATAGAATCCGAATAGAATTCGGCCACCTTTACAGTTATCGTGAAAGATATACAGGTACGTCCGAAGTATTTCGGAACCATTTAATGTGTGATACCTTAAGATTTCTAATTGTGTTGAATGTAAATGTATCATTGGTTCACGTAGATTTCTTTATATAATGAGAGAAACAAACCGAAAATTGTGATACATTTGAATAACGCACCAAGTCCACAAAGAAGTAGACAAAACTACGCCGTTTGGGTCATCGATTGTCAAGAAGTCTTTCTCCAGTCTATTTCCTTGAATCTAATTCTTAGCTACTTGAAACCGTAATTGTTCACTGAAATTCCATTGTTAAAGTTATTGAACTTGGATAGCCACTTAATCGTATTCAATTACAATTCATTAATTTTCCGCACATATTTCAAGATTTGAAGAGGGAGAGGGAAACTTTCTCTTGGATTGATCAATAGGAATATCCTAATAACTTTCCTTCATCACCACAATTCATAAGTGGCAAATTGAAAATTTAAGTAGGTTTAAAAGTGGCGAAACATTCATAACATTTGTGAGTACCTACACTTGAATCAGTTGTGATGTGGCACCCAAAACGGTCTCAATTTGAACGCGTATATTCTTATGTTCATATCTATACTAATGAAATGATACGTATGGTTATGGTTGTAGTGCATATTTTGAATTTTTCTTTACCTTTTTTTCTAAATGTTTTACTGGTCCAATTAAACAAACAGTTTGTTGACCAATAAAAAAATGAAAAATAAATAAATAAAAAAAAAAGTGGATATTGATGCACCATTAAACAAATAGTTCATTAACCAATCTATTCATAATCAAAATAAAATCGGTTTGTCCGACTCATTCCATGCATGAAAGCATTGGGCAATACATTTGCCCGTACCATTTTAATTCTTAATTTTTTTTTATATCCAATGGTAAGGTATCAAGCTGCAATAACGACCGATCCAACATCATCAGTTTTGTAAGCTTTCAACATTTAGTTACCCTTCAGTTTCCCAGACAAGGTCGTTACTATTCTAAAATTCAAACTCCAATTAAACACACAAACTAATAGTTTAGGTAAAATACAAAATAAATATTCACTATATGGAGAAAGTAATCTATATTGGCAAAAATGATTTGGTTTTGACGCCTACCATTTCTCTGCAAACATAAGAGATATTCAGAAGAAACTTGCTCCTAAATCTAATAATTGTTGATATCAATATACTTTAGAAATAAAGTCTATGTTAAATGCGTATTCTTTGAGGATAAAACGATGATGCTTCCAAGATAAAGGGTAAGGCACGTGTTGTGTGATGTACGACGGTGTCTGGATAAGTGTCTGCGTGTGACGCGCGTCGTCATGTCTGGGGTCATAAAACTAGGCGTTTGATATTAAGACCAACAACCCGAAAGATGTACTCCCTCCCCCTTTATAACATGCCCGAAGCTGATCATATCGATAGCTTTTTGAATAATTTGTTTGAGAGACATAGATGTTACGATGTCTCTGGTTTGATTCCCTTCGCGCTCGCCCAACCTGCAAATAATTTACTTTGAAATAGTTTCTAGAATTATATTTTAGATTAGACCTATATTGCTGATTTCTATAATTCAAGAAAATATCATATTGAGAGCAATTTGCCCATAGATTCGTCTACTAAGAAATGATAAGCCAAAGGCGTTTTTGTTGGCAAACGTTTCCATAAAAAATTCTTTGATGGTTTGAGTATTTTCTAGATTTTCGCAATAGATTTAAACAGATACATATTTCCCTTGATATGTATATATTGGATCACGGAGAAGTGCCCTCCCGGAGAAGTGCCCCCTCGAACATATATATGTTTTACGTCAGTCACAAATATTTTTACTAAATGAATGAATATCTACGTATTCAATTGAAATCAACTGTTGCAATACTTTGGCAATTGACAAAATTCATATGAGGTAAAGGGCATCTCGTTTTTAATGGAATTAGATCTATTCTACCAAACGAAAACGGAGCCAATATTATATTCCCACCAGAATTTACCTATCATTTTAACTCCGCCCCCTTTCTACATATTACCCGACATACACTACCGCTAATAATCGATATCCGCTTGGCGCGCTTTTACATCGAACGCATCCAGACGTAGAGTGAAATATCTACGTCTGGATCATTCGGACTAGCTTATCCTATGAAAACACCCCTGACATAACACGGAAGCCGCCATATTGTTTCTTTAGATATCTGTCATTGTACTTTCGTTTTCAAATATAGATCTTAAATGTAAAATCTAAATTGTCATTTAATTGGAAACAGTTTTATAAATCACAACTTATAATTTCACTATCGTGTTACCAGATAAAAAAGATATTCAAATAGGTGTTAAACACTTCCAAGTACATTTAACTACTTAACATGAATGCTTATAGGAAATGTGTTATAAGCTGCGGATATTGTTACCCTACAGTTATATCCGAGGTGTATTTCTCAGCTCACATGTTGAAATCAGGCGTGCTTGCGAAGCAACTTATTTTGTTTTTATCTAAACCGTCATATAGCCGATTGATGTTCCTATTATCCCGAAATAAATTTATTGAGTCCATTGAAATCACAGATTTTCGATTCATATGTGATATATATATGATACTATAGAACCCACTTCGACCTCATGGTATATTGGTCGTAATGAGCAATTCATCCTTTTGTTATAATAGTTTATTTTCAATGTACAAAGATTTTTTTTTATTTTTGCTTTTAACTTGAACCCATTCCAACGTTTCCTACTTGGGGGTGTTTGGATTAAGATGATCTAACCTAAAAACGCCAACTTCATGTTTATGCGATATCAACCCACTAGTGCACGAATTAAATATAACATACATTGAGAGCGATTCACCTTATTCCTTTCCCAAACAACAAATTTGCAAATGTCCCAAATTGAAAGAGTTTGCAGACGACATTTCAAAATGTGATGAAATTCAAGCATATTCTTAAGATGTAGCAGAAAACCTTGTGGGAAAAGGAAAAATTGTTCGTCACAAGCAATTTCTCCTTTTCCCACAATGCTTTCTAAAGTCGTCTGCAACAAAGTGGTCAAAGGTCGTTATTGTTTGGGAAAGGATTAACTGGTTTTATAATTCATGGGTGCCCTCTCATGAGGAAAATTCTATTCAATACTATTCGCTGTCAATAAAACCATGACCAATACGATTGCAAAATGAAGAAAGCTGAAGAATATTTTATTGACGTAAGCGTATACAACTTATAGTCAGACACATATAGATATCAACAAACAGAATAAGCGACAAGATGTTGATATTTTAGAAGAAAGAGTCAGTGTTTATAATCGTAATGGTTATACATTCTTTTTCAGAAGGTTGCATTGATAAAGATATTGCTAATTTCAAATGCATATTCAATATGTTTCGCAAAGTTGTAAAATACTTTTACACATACACTTACTATGTTGATCAATGCCATATACTTATACCCTTATAGTGTTGGAACTGACTTCATCCTTACGCAAACCGGTTAGACACAGGCGAGCCGTTAAATAAATGCGCAGTTTGCCTGTAATCTAACCTGTTTGCTACTCTGTGTATGTTTTCTCATCAAAATCAAGCAGATATGTAAGATTTTGAAAAGCAGACGACAAAAAATATTATTTTAGAAAATTACCCAGCATTCTAAGGGTTAAGATGACATCTAAACAAACTCGTCAAACTTAAGCAGATATTAAGGTTTTGGAAAGCAGACGACACAGACAATCTGTTTTTAGAAAATTACCCAGCATTCTAAGGGTTAAGATGACATCTAAACAAACTCGGCAAACTTAAGCAGATATTAAGGTTTTGGAAAGCAGACGACACAGACAATCTGTTTTTAGAAAATTACACAGCATTCTAAGGGTTGACAATTATTTGGGTTGTCGGTAATCAAATTTCAAATAAAAGATAACCTCAATCCCGTGATTGTGACGCAAAAATGATAACTATATCTAATTGCGAAAGCCTAAGTAGAATGTTTAATTTCGTAATGGAGTACATGTGAGTTTGGTTTATTGGTCCTTCTGGAATGAGAATATATAAACCCTCAATCCCTCGTCTTGGTACAGTGTATCTGTGATCGGTCAAAATTAAAAACAACTGCATACGACAAATCAATAGAAGGATCATGTGTATGTGTCTGACCAAATTGACTATAAACCATTTTGACAAAAGGAGAAGTCATCTTTCCGCCCAGTGGTTTTCAAAAGGCTCTGCAGCATGTCTACGACAAGCTATGAATTATATTCGAATAGTCATTAAACCTAAGAATGCTGGGTAACTTTCTAAAAAAGATGTTTGTGTCGTCTGATCCCAAAATCTTAAATGTCTGCTCAATTTTATGAGGAAGGATACTCAGAGTAGCAAACAGGTTAGATCTCAGGCCAGACGCCAGTTTACTTGGCGGCTGGCCTGGATCCAACCTGTTTGCGTAAGCATGAAGTGGGTTTCAGCACTTTAAAGGTTAATTCTAGGATGAATGTTTATACAAAAGGAGCTTTCTGATTCCAATGCCTGAAGTAGTCTAAATGACAATGGAACTCTATTTTCTGTTACAACTTTTCCCTCTGTTCACATGTACATTATCTATTTTATATCTGATAGTATCACTGATGTTGTACCACTCTTTAACCTTGATGTTGCAACATATCCCACATATATATGGCTGATAAATTGTCAAAACGCTGACCCATAATATCTACTGTGGATTTATGATTTGACACCTTTGTAACAGAGAATATAATTTGCTCATAATGAGAAATTCATTTTCTTTTCACATTGGTTTCTCCCTGATATCACGAAGAGAAGAAGCTTGGATTCGTTCGAGTAGTTTTGTGCTGCCTCTTGTTCCTTTATGTTTTTGCACCTCTCATAAAGCCCGCCATAAAAAATAAGAGATCCGTCAGATTTAAAAGCATGACAGCGCTTACCTTTATAGTGCTGGAACCGACTTCATGCTTATGCAAACAGATTAGATAACAGGCCAAACGCCAAATGAACTGGTGGCTGGCCTGTGATCTAACCTATTTGCTACTCTGAGTATCTTTCCTCGTCAAAATCAAGCAGATATGTAAGGTTTTGAAAAGCAGACGACAAAAAATATTATTTTAGAAAATTACACAGAATTCTAAGGGTTAAGATGACATCTAAACAACGCCTCTGCAGTCACCCAACATAACAAACATCTACTTATAAAAAGAAACAAAACGCATTACACACCATCCTAATGGTTAGGTTGATATGCGAGCCAATGCCTGGTAATGACACATGCTAACTTTTCCTCTGCCTCGCTCACTTTCTACAGACGTGTACAAACACGACTGTACCTTTAGAAACGATTACGCGTTTTGAGATACAGTATTTGCATCCACACAGTACACATTGCTCAAAAATCGCTGGCTGATGGTTAACCGGCTCAACACCACAATAATACGAATACCGCGTTTCCAAAGTGGCTTGATGTGTGTCACTAACCTGTAAATTGTGAATGTGGTTCATGATATCTATGCCTGCGCTAGCACGTTTTAGTTTTTGTTTTTTCGTGTTTTTTTTAAGACCAGTGTTACATGTAAATCGGTGTTGGGATAACTTTGAAGTTTGTTGGAGATAAATTCTAAGAGTCGATCAACTTAAGTGAATCATTATTGTAGCTGCAGTATTGCATTTTTATTTTGTTGTTGTTGGTGTGTACGTTTTTCGTTTGCGATTGTTTTAAACCAGCCATGGGGTTGACTACTTTATTACATGGGAGAGTTAACCGTTTCAGATGTGTGTTTTTGTTCTTATTGTTGAGTGTATTTATTATATTCGGAACGCATAAACATGTTACAGAAACGATCATCGGGGAGCCTGATCATATGGTGTTTTTAAACGACTTTTACCAAGAGCCCTGCTCAATTCCCGTTGTAGAGCCCTATCACCCTTCCATACACAAATCAATCTGGAAACCCGCGCCGCTCGCATGCGATCCGACGCCGTCTATCGTGTTTGTTGACGAAAACAACAACCTTCATCTTAACCGGAGCGCCTTCGCGCATTTCGGTGTGGCGTCAGATTCAGACGTCCTATGCACGGCGCAAAACGTAACGCGATTGGACGATTTTCATGTTGTGTTCGGGAACGAGAGCATTCTCCGCCTTCCGGCCAAGCTGAGCACGGAGTTTAATTTTGTAAGCTGTAGACACGCTGGGGCTGTCGTGTATGACAACATCGTGGCTGGAATTGCAACTCCCAACGCAACGGCTCAAACAAAGGAAACGGAGTTTAAGGACGAGTCAAATGACCAGCTTAGCGTCCATATGATAGGACTTGATTCCGTCTCGACGGCAGCTGCAATACGAGGTCTCCCAATCACGTTGAAGTATCTACGGGCGTTGGGCTCGTACGACTTCCGCGGAATGATGAAGATTGGCGAAAACACGCCGCCCAATTTGGTGGGATTGCTAACCGGAAGGAGACTGTTGACGAACGAAACGCTTTTTGGTGGTTACGTCGACGCTTTGCCGTACCTCTGGAAGAACTTTAGCGAGAAGCATTACGTTACGATGTACGCAGAGGATAACCTGCACACAAACTTTCTCAATATGAACTTTGACGGGTTTGCCATACAGCCGACGAATCACTACATGCGCCCATTTTGGCAGGCGCTGGAGAAGCGAAATTTCGAAAGGCCGGGAAAGCTCGCTAGAAACATAATTAAGTAAAGTACTTTTTGTTTTAACAAATAAATGATCCTAATCATTAAACACAATAGTCGCCATATAACAGGCCCTTTTTCATTTTGGTTAGTCCATCAATAGGTGTTAATGATATAAGATAAGATGATTAATTACTCGTAAATATCATTTTCTCCTTTCTCACCTTTTTTTCTGTTCAATAAAACAGTTTAATTTATTTGAATTTTTTTTCAATTTTTTTTTTCGACTGTTGTTGTGTTTGGTTTGAGCAATTCACACAATGTTTATGGAAAATGTGTCAGGACTATTTTTTATTAAGCTAAAAGCCCCGATATGACCGAATTTCTTCGCTATTTCCAAAACAATTCTTCAAAAAGCGGTCTCGTACAATAGAGAAATTATTATCCCTTAACCCTAAAAGTGCTGGAACAGAATGCATGCTTATGCAAACAGGTTGGATCAAGACCAGCCGCCAAGTGGCCTGTGATCTTACCTATTTGCTAATGTGAGTATCATTCCCCCATCAAAATTAAGCAGATATTTAATGTTTTGGAAAGCTGACGACACAAAAAAAACAATTTTTTAGAAAATTACTCGGCATTCATAGGGTTAATGTAAAGTAACTGTCATCCCTATATTCCGATATACATTTTGAGTACAATACGCCCTTTTTAAGATGTGGGCTAGTAATGTTGTTTGTAAATGGTGGTAATTCTCTGTATGAGTAAATTATATTGTTGCTGCATAAATATAAAACGCCATCCGAAAACGCTCAATGGTCGAGGAACTTTTTGGTAGCTTACCCCGATCGAAAACTCCACAATTTTCGCCGACTGTCTAGTTATATTCTATTTCATATAACCCTTTCCCAAACAATAACGACATTTGACGACTTTGTTGCAGATGACTTTAGAAACATTGTGGTGAAAGGAGAAATTGCTCGTGTCGAGCAATTTTTCCTTTTCCGACAAGGTTTTCTGCTCTTTCTGAAGAATATTGTTTAATTTCATCACATTTTAAAATGTCGTCTGTAAACTCTTTCAATTTGGGACAGTCGAAAATTTGTTGTTTGGGAAAGGGTTAAGAATAACAATACAACAATGGAAATACAAGCGCATTCTTCTTGTGTCCAAAAATCTAGGATTCATTGCAAAACTACAGCAAATACTTCATGTTTGTGAATCACTTTTTTAATGCTAGGCCTAGCATTGTAACCTCGGTATGGTTAACAGAACAGAACAGAACAGAACATATTTTATTAAACAAGTACATAGTACATAGTCATATTTTACATAGTTTGTACAAAGTATTATACCATTGGTTAACAATTGGTTTTCTTTACGTCGATTGTGAAGGAAGCTTGAATCTTATAACCCTTTCCCAAACAACAAATAGTAGACTGTCCCAAATTGAAAGAGTTTGCAGACGACATTTCAAAATGTGATCACCTCACCTGGTGGGGATTCGAACCAGGGATCCTCGGTACAAGAGGCCGACGATCTAACTCCGTATCAATGTCGCGCACATACGAGTCCAATACGTCTGGAATATCAAGAGTTGAATTATTTTTTCAGGGGTTGCTCCATAATTGTTGATAATTGTCGCTAAGTGTCTTCAAACAGAGTGTGTATTAAAGTGACTTGTTCACATATGAGACAAGTTTGAAGAGGAAATAGAATGGCGTTTAAACGACCAAATGATTTACTGTTTAAATGACATTTGAAAGTAAAATCAATTCAGAACTATAGATTAGTATGTACAGTTTATGTGTTGTTAATTTCAATGCCGTTGCAACGCTTTTGGATTGAGAAACATATAAGTTCACTGTATACAAGGTCTGGCTACTTAGAAACGAACTTATTTGATTCCAATGGATATTTTCTTGTGCGTATAATAGAACCGTTCAACTGTTGAAAGGTTTCAATGAAATAAAGTATTAACTTCCAAATTTCCTTACATATGTGTACAAGCAGCTTTAAAATAATTTCAAGATAGGAGAATGGTCAAAATTGTATTCCTTTATTCGTACCCTCAAAGGACTTAAAAAAAAAGTCAAAAATATAAAGAACAGCAGTCATCGAGCATAGACTATGAATAAAAGACAACCTCTTTTAAACCTTATAGTGCTTGAACCGACTTCATGATTATGAAAACAGGTTATATCCAGGCCAGCCGCCATATAAATTGGCGACTGGCCTGTAATCTAACCCATTTGCTTCTCCGAGTATCTTCCCTCAGCAAAATTAAGCAGATATTAAGGTTTAGGAAAGCTGACGACACAAAAATCCATTAGAAAATTAACCAACATTCTAAGGGTTAATATATGGTTAAATTGTTTGTGATAAAGAAAAAAGATTTCCATCGTTTGAGATTTTTAATTTTTTTTCATAATGCCCTTGTTTTGGAGTTCGCAACATAAGTAGACCAAGCAAATGCTCTACTGACCCAGTTATCCTGCTCGCTTACACATTAAATCAGCCACGTTCATATAGACACCTACTACAAATTGAATCATACCCTATTTTGTTGCGCATTGACAAACAGTAACAAACCATTTGAATTATTACTTTTTTTTTTTTTTTTTTATTATTACTATTATCATAATTATTATTATTATTATTATTATTTTATTTTTTTTCATTTTATTATTATTATTATTATTATTATTATTATTATTATTATTATTATTATTATTATTATTATTATTATTTTATTATTATTATTTTATTATTATTATTATTATTATTATTATTATTATTATTATTATTATTATTATTATTATTATTATTATTATTATTATTATTATTATTATTATTATTATTATTATTATTATTATTATTATTATTATTATTATTATTATTATTATTATTATTATTATTATTAATATTATTATTATTATTATTATTATTATTATTATTATTATTATCATTATTATTATTATTATTATTATTATTATTATTATTGTAATTATTATTATTTTTATTGTTATCATTTTTATTATTATTATTATTATTATTATTATTATTACTTTTATTATTATCATTATTATCATTATTACTATTATCATTTTTATTCTTATTTCCATTATTATCAATGTTTTATTTTTTTATTCTATAACGGGAATGCTACCAACATTGAAAAACCATATAAGATTTTTAGCTATTTATTATTTCATATATGTGTATGTTTATGTTATTTTTTAAAGACTTCAAAATATAATCGTTAGCTTGATTTCAAAACTGTATTTGAATAATGAATTAACCGGTAGTTTGTTATCTTGCTTTTTCTTCCTCTTTTTGTAGATTTCTGAAAACCGACCGGCCGACGCGTACATTTTGCGAACAAAACTCGAAGACGTCAATGTTAACCACGGATTACTTGAAACTGTTCTTGGCACACCATAAACAGAGGAGAAAGTTCAGTTTCACATTTCTGACAGATGTGTCACACGAGTCCACTAACAATCTCCCATACATCGACCAGGAATTAAAAGATCTCTTCCAATGGATGAAGGAGGGCGGCTTTATGGAGAATTCCGTCCTCGTATTTTTCGGCGACCATGGTCCGCGCTACGACAGTTTACGAAATACGTACGCCGGACGGCATGAGTCGAGAATGCCTTTGTTACAGATTCTCATCCCGGAGCACATCAAAACGAGGTTCCCGGAAGTGGCTAAAAACTTAGAAGTTAACACGCAAAGACTGGTAACGCTATACGACGTACGTCAGACTGTCCTAGACGTCTTAAACCAAAAATTCAGGAACCCGTCTAACCAATATATAAACGGAACCAGCCGTGGTGTGAGTCTATTGAAGCCGGTATCCAGCGCAAGATCTTGTAAGGACGCCGCGATACCGGCAATATTCTGTGCTTGTTTTAAGTCGCAGCCAATAAATCTAACCAACAATCATGGATTTGATGAAATAGGGCCTCAACTTGTCGACCACATTAACCGGATGTTAGCAGCCGAACCAATGTGCCGGAAGTTAAAACTTAATCAGATATTGTCGGTTGAGAAAAGGTCATCTGGTTTAGAGTACCAGCATACATTGGGAAGCGGTGAAAGGCATTACTTTCAAGAGCATGAGTCTTCGATTGATTCTTACAGTATTCTACTTGAAACGACACCGGGGTTGGCGACGTTTGACGTGTTCTATGAAACTGCTGGTTCCCAAGAAAGGACACCTAATGTCCGAAACGTTGATCGCACCAATAAATACGGGAACCAATCCCATTGTGTCCAAAATACCAGATTGAAACAATTTTGTTACTGTTAATTCTTGTTATTTATTTATGAGCCATGATTTGAGAAAAGGGCCCTTAATGACAGAATTTTCCATTTTTTCCATTTTTGCATTCCTTATCAAATCCTTCCTGCGTGTCAAAAAGAAATAATTTCGAAGAAATTAGACCAAATGAAAGAATCATGGCTTTCAAAAGGATTGACACTTTTTGGGGATAATAAATTCAAGGGATAACGTCGTTCAAAGGCCGACCTTCTACTGTTAGATATTGGCGTTAACGCACTAAAATATAGTCATTAGAAGCAGAATTAGATCGTATTTAATTCTTTAAAGTGTGTATACAGTTAACATCTAATTTTATACGAAAACACGTCATTACTTTTAGATCTACAGCATATGCGCTTATACTTTGATAAATTGACCCTTTCTAAATCAACTAGGCTTTCAAAAACTATTTTTTATTGTATATCAAACAACAATACAAAAACTTTATTGTTTCAACGACGCTTTATTTTGACTTTAAAATGTTCACTTCTGTGAACAAGGACCTTTAATGCTATCTTTCAAATATCCGCTTATGGGATTTCTTTTTGAAGAAAGATTATTTACTCATGTGTATACAATAAAACCTCAAACTGAAATGTATGTGTAATAGATAATTTGGAACAAACCCTTTTTTAAAGGTTCAAGAACTGTAGTATCAAACAAATGTTTATGTACATAAAGTGACTCTAATAGCTATAAAATATAAAACAGTTAACATACAATGGCCATGCTGTCACATCATGTTATGTTTAAGTTGTTGTTTTTATACCCCTTGGTTTCATTTTTTAATGAATTGTCTTCCCTGAAAACTGATGAATTTGATTCTCTCCTGTTTTTAACTGAACAGTTTTGGATTTCTTTTTGAGATCTTATTCAGAATCATGTAATGCATCTTTCTACCTTTTAGTTTTTTCTCAAAAATCAAATATGTTTATCATCATGTCAGAAAGATTAGATTTCCCATAGGCTTCAATATCATTTTTTTGAATTGATTATCTCCCCTATTTGAAGTTATATCGGAAAAAATCAAGGTAAAACCTTTTCATTTGTGAATATCTTCAATGTGACAAAGTTTCATAAAGTTGCTACCATTCAGCGTTGAGATATGCATCGCTCTTATTAAAGTTCAAGAACCTTAAACAAATTTCATACATTTTTGACGGCCATTTTGGAAAATTTCGCCATTTTGAATATTTCTTTCAAGAACAAAGTATTTGTTAAAGGAACCATAATCATTCCAATATATTTAATATAATCTAGTCAAACATAAAACATGATTTAGTACCAATATACAACTCATTATTGACATGTCCATGCATGATAAAGCTTCATACACGCCATCTGGAAAATGGCGGCTAATTTGATTTTTTAGGAGTGGGTCTCTATCTTTAAATAATCTTGATACATTACTTTACCTTCATACCAAGTTTCATGCTTTTATCATCAAACCCACAATTCTGCCAAAGTATTGCACATATCAGCTGTTCTATTACTATAACCTTGTGAATGCTAGGAAAATTTGGTGATTGGTAAAGGGTTAAAAGTGAATTGTGGTCAACCGATGTTGATAATCTATATATTGTTCCTGACGTTTAGTTTGGGTTGTTTGGGCCTCGTGTATAAATTATGCTGAGACTTCCTACGTGATTGCTTTATTGGGATTGAGAAGTTCTTTTTAGAAAATAAACTCATAATATTAATTACACATTGAGGGTTAAGTGCAAGACTATAGTAAGTGCTTCATGAACATGAATCACTTATTATAGTATTGTACTGAACACTGGAGTCATATTCTAAAGATTATTTCTATGTAACGATTCTTAAACACTTCAAGCTAGTTTTGTTTTGAATAAAGATATAAAAATGAATGTTGTTTTTCTTACTCTTTATCATGAATAGATGTGTAACAGTGCTTTTGTTTTATATGTTTAAATGGTTCTAACAATTCTAATTTCTATGATCAAATACTTGTGTTATATTTTAACATGCTTGTTGAAATATTACCCTTGTACACTAATGAGACAGAAAGAAAGGTTACATAGAAAGGATACCATGGAATCCAACCGAACGCTCTGCCTTCAACCCTACGAATGCTTGGTAATTTTCTAAAAATAAAATTGTATGTCGTCTGCTTTCCAAAACCTTACATATCTGCTTAATTTCGATGAGGAGAAATACACAGAATAGGAAACAGGTTGGATCACAGGCCAGCCGCCAATTTACTTGGCGGCTGGTCTGGATCTAACCTGTTTGCATAAGCATGAAGTAGTCTGTTCCGGCACTATAGGGGTTCAAGCACATTTCGGATGTACGTTGCTGAATAATAGGATACAAAAGTAGGTGGGCCAATTATGAGGACCAGTAACGTTGTGGCTATTGTATGCACATACCTACCCATATATTTTGGGAAATCTAAAAAAGAATGAGAAAAAAATGGATCCAAATTCGTTGAGCGTCTTAGTTTAGTTGTAAGCGTCAATCCTAATGGTTTCGTTTAAACACATTTGTATTACATCGGGAAATGTGCATCAAGGGTTTTTATCATTATTATTATCATTATTTATTTTTTCATGTTTATGTCACTTCATAATCTAGTTTAATGCTTGAGAATGGATGGTTTCTATGAAACTATTTTGCCCTTCGGGATACATTAACGATGATATCTGTGCCGTCGAATATATGCAAGATTGCACCAAACAGATAAAGACCGATCATTCCATCATCAAAACATCCTTGTAAACCCATAGATTGCTTAGATATATTCTAAACATAGATGCTTGTATCATCTGCTTTCAAAAACCGTAAATATCTTATTGATTTTGCTAAGGAAAGATACTCAGAGTAGAAAACATGTTAGATCGCAGGCCAGACACCGATTTCCTTGGCGGCTAGCCTGGATCTAACATATTTGCATAAGCATGAAGTCGGTTCCAGCACTATACGGGGTTAAATAAGGCACTGTGACAAAATAATGAATTGCTCATAACTAAACCACCTACTTTCTCAATTCTTATAGTATCATCATTCTTGAATTTTTTTTTTTTGTATATTGTGCTCAATGTTTGTTGATCATCTTTTTTAGCTCTTTTGTCTAAGCCATATTCTATGTTATTGTAAATTGCCATAGACGAATTTTGTCGATATTTGCCAATAAAGAAATTGAATTTGAAATTGCTAATGACGAGCCATTTACCTTTCAATGTGTTTTACACTTTAAAAGATGTTTACATCCTCCCTTACCAGAGGCCTTTGAAAATACTGTTTGTGAAAACAACGTATATTTTGCACCCACGACGGAACATATAGTTTTTGCTTTTTTTCACTTACTATTGCCAGCGATACATAGGCGTAGGAGCTGGGGCCCCAATTTCAAGACCAGTATACTTTGACCCCCCCCCCCCCGTATTCACAATGACAAATAAAGATATTTGAAAAGAAAAATGAAAGAAACAAAATTCAACAGCAGAATAAAGATAAATGTGTATTGTTGTGCTTTATCTAATACCACTTCGCCTTTTGTTACGAATAATAACCAAAATCCTTTTGACGTCATCATCGCAAATGGCAATCTGAACACATCGGGTTTATCCAATGAAAACTCAGCTCACAAAAATCCTCGGGAAGTTTTGATTGACGAAAACAGTGGTGTAAAACGTGTTCTAAGGAGTCAGACTTTACCTTGTCTTCAATTTTTAGCTAAAGCTTGAACAATAATTCAATACTTTGACTCGCTATATAGATGAAACCGTTGCTGTGACAGCCTGGTCGCTGCCGCTTCTTGTTTAGATCAATACATTTAATTTCCGCGTGAGTTCGAGACCTGGCATATCCTTTTTTCTTTTCTTTTTTATTTTAAAGATACACATTTTCATACGCTTTCTTTTAATTCTTATAAAGTTATTGAATTTGTAAATGCATGAAAAGTCATGAAAAAGTTTAGGAACATTTATTCTTAGACCGATCCTCATCTGAAGTTGCCCCCTGTTTCTTATTGGTTGATTCCTAAGATATCCGTACGTTGACCAATCAGAAATAAGAATTAAAAAATCGTTCTCTTTTTCTCCAGAGATTAGAAAACTGCAAATTGTATTGCCATAGAAGCGTGTAGATGAATGACGAAATAAAACACAAAGAGCTGATTAAAGATTTAACATTTACTAAAATAGACCAAACATTGAAAGACGCCCATCCCGTTCAACCCTTTCCTGAACAATAACGACATTTGATATTTTAGTTGCAGACTACTTTAGAAAACATGGCTGGAAAAGGATAAATTGCTCGTGACGAGCAATTTTTCCTTTTCCCACAATGTTTTCTGCCCTATCAGAGGATAACTTTCCAATTCCATAACATTTTGGAATGTCGTCTGCAAACTCTTTCAATTTGGGACAGTAAAAAATTTGACGTTCGGTAAAGTGTTAATGCCCCATGGCCTGCAATCTCCCGTCGACCATCCCAGTCTCAGTAAAACTGTGCACTTTATAAGAAATAATTCGCAGGTTTCAAACACTCAGGATTTAAACGGAGGATACGTTCATCTGCTAAAATTTCACGGATTACAAACCTGGAGGCAAAAATCAGTGGATTAAAAATATGACTCTACGTTATTATTTATTGCCAAAACGGTTATAGCAATATTCATTTTAATGAATTATTACGTGACAAAGAGAATTCAAGACGTCAAATGCATATAGGGCTATATAGCGAAAAATGAAAAAAAAAGTGTAAAACGTTGTAAACCAGTCTATTGAATTGGATAAGCCCTATTAACGTTAGGAATAATCGTATGATGGTGAAACACAAAAAGACACAAACGCGTAACGTACAATTTTAAATTTAAAAGTGCAATACGAGCATGAAGGTGAATTTTAATGTTAACGTATTCTCAAGTTCGGTAAAAAATCTTCACACTAACTACGCGGTATGAATTTTAACACTAAACTTTTAATAGATCCTTTCATGAATTAAGTTATATTCATCTTTACAATTTCAAAAACTTTTTTGTATTTATTTTTCATTTATAAAAAGCATGCAGCTTTGTGGGTTACATTTTCATGAATAAATCATTTCACGGTAAAAGGCACACAGATTAGCCAAAAATAGCGTAACAATTATGCAAACGAATGTATAATATACCTAGAAAGAACTCTTTACTGAACAAAAAACGCCATTGAATATTTCAATTCACAAATCGATCGTATCCAATTGATGAGACGTTGCATAATGAAAAAGAGATGGATTAAATCATTCACACTAGTATATGACAAATTGGGATTCCTCACATTTTTACGAATGTTACGAGTAGTATCACAGAGATTGAGTGTAGACCAATGAAATGGTCCGCTGATTTTCATATGATTGTGACCGAACACAATTGATAGAAATAGACATAATGAAACGTTTTTTCTTTCGTGATCGGTTTACTTTAACCCAAATTAAGATTTAGTTTTAATATATTTCATTCAATAGATAAACGCCATTATATACATTACAAACAATTGGTGAAACGGATTGGAACGTCAGCTAAAAGCTAAAAGCGTATAAATTTCCTCTCCTTATAAGACTTAACTGTAAATATATAATTGTAATAACTATGAGCCTATGTGCTTAATGTTGAAAAAACATTATGTTATGTTATGTTATGTTATGTATTCTAATTGTTTGCAACTTATCTTCGCATTCCCCTTCAGCCACTTTCAGTCATCAGCATGAAAAACAACAATTCATTTGATTGATCAACGAATTCATTATGACGATCTTTTTATCTCGTTATACGAATTGTTTACTCCTTTTAACCAGATAATAAAACGCACATATGCACCATTTGTGACACCGTATCATAATTGGGTCTTAACTTGGCGTACGACATACAGTTTGGTCGTCAATAAGATCGGTCGTCAATAAGTTCTGTCGCCAATAAAGTCGGTCGTCAATAAGTTCGGTCGTCAATAATTTCGGTTGTCAATAAGATCGGTCGTCAAAAAATTCGGTCAATAAGTTCGTCTTCAATAATATCAGTCGACAATAAGAAAGGTCGTCAATAAGTTCTGTCGTCAATAAGATCGGTCGTCAATAAGACCGTTCGTCAATACGTTCGGTCGCCAATAAGTTCGGTCGTCAATAAAATCGATCGTCAATAAGTTCGGTCGTCAATAAGATCAGTCGTCAACAAGTTTGGTCGTCAATAAGTTTGGTCGTCAATAAGTTCGGTCGTCAATAAGTCCGTTCGTCAATAAAATCGATCGTCAATAAGTTCGGTCGTCAATAATCTCGATCGTCAATAGGTTTAATCGTCAATAAGTTCGTCGTCAATAAGATCGGTCGTCAATAAGATCGGTCGTCAATAAGTTCGGTCGTCAATAAGATTGGTCGTCAATAGGTGTTACGTAATGTAGATGACATTACTGTTGTATACTAACCTTTAAGCCATGATCCATTTGTCCAGAAAACTATTATTGCATATAGCAACTTGATTGTCGAAATCACTTATGGTGCTATTTTGAATAGACATAAGAGTGTGTTGCCCCTTTGTTTATGTCTGTCACAGTTCTCATATACTCTGAGTTCCAAACATACACAAAGTGAGTTGGACTAGAATCAAACATATTATAGAAAACTATAATACAATTATAATTCAACATGCAGTCGAGATTTTCTGTTGACCTTTATTCTATGAACCGTAAGACGCATCCCAATCGGGATTCCGTGGCGTTTACTAGAAGACCACTTGGTCGGCGTGTTGCCCGACAACAGAGGAATGCGTGCTCAGAGATGGCAACCAGAACGCATCAGGGCTTCCTCCAAACGTTTGGTGATACGGAAGAGAGGGTACGCCGATAGATGTTGTGACTGAGCACACATGATACATGTCATCACGAATGTTAGTAATATCAATCATCTACATCACTTAATTAGGATTTATTTAGTCAGACTTGTTATACAGATGTCAACTCTATTCGTGGTCTTTTCAACGTTGAAAAAGCAACGTCAAATCCAAATATAAGCCAATGAGATGCTTTATTTGGACAAAATGTGCGATTTAAATGCCATCGTCAAGTGGGTTTTTGGAAACATCTAATCGCCCTTGTCACGTGACGTTAGCAAGGTGTGCGGGAAGGAATTACTGCGTTTATTTTAGGGATGGGAACGAATATTCGAATATTCGAATATTCGAATAGCGGGTCGAATATTCGAATAGCAAAATAGTATTCGAATATTCGATTTTAATGAACCCAAATTACTGAATGTTTACCATAAATTTTATTCAAAAATAATGTTGTTTTATTTTCATTTTCTTCCTCTAAACTGATCCCAAATATCGAAGAACGTGCCTAGCTTCCAGGTGCAGTTACGATGTTTTTACAACGTATGTCACACAGTAAAACACCTGTGACAAATTACCACATCTTTTGACAGTTTGCAAAACGATTAATTCCTAAGTGTGAAAATAGTCGATTTTCAGCCGCTAATTCTAACACCTTAATGATCTGCACTTGCTCCTTATTATCCAAAACAGGTCAATCACGCTAATTGACAATTGTCAGTGTCAACCAATCACGTAACTTGTTTGTCGTGAAATTAAACAATTACTCTTTCAATAACCAATCGTAATCATGATTGCACATGCACGAAGACCAATCAAATAATGTGTTAGAAAGTATATTTTTCTTCAGAATAATTTGTCAAACTTATTTTCATTCTAATTTCTACATCTATTCGATAAACATCACAATGTCTCCATCACGTGTCTGGAATTACTTTACTCGTTCTGCCGAACATCAACAACTATTTAAGTTTCTGATGGACCAACTCTGTAAGAAACTGGAAAAGTTGTCTGTTGATAAAAACGAAATAATGGTTATTACTGCTTTGATATTGCATGCACGTACATGTATACAGATATCGGCTATACACAAAAGGTTTGAACAGAGGACTTGTGTACTAGTATTGGACATGCAGACATTCGGACATCAAAACGAATTCTAAAATCGAATATTCGAATATATTCGAATAGTTCTAGTCGAATATTCGAATAGTGATTTCACTATTCGTTCCCATCCCTAGTTTATTTATATACTGGCTTTCCAATAGAAGTGTTCACAGGTGCTTAGGCTCATTTCACATTATTTAACAAAATCACGGGTTTTCAGCAACTAAGAAGTATATGAATTAAAAATGGTAGTTTGTTTAGTGACAATTATATCTTTTTATCGTTTATTTCTCCCATAGAACATTTCTTTGAGCTTGTTCATTTAAGTCGTTGTATAAGGGAAATGTTCAACGAGATGGTGAATGCAGCGTTTGCAACTTTTTTAACAATATATCTGCTTAGTTTTTAAGCATGATTAACAGTGTAGCTCTGCTATTGCCTTCAACAAACAAGGAAACCCTTATCGTCTTCAAATACTTGAATTACGTATATTCTGCAATTAATTCTAGATGTAACATCCCACCAAACGTATGCTGTTTCAAATGCAAAAATACCGGTCGTAGAAGCAAACACAAAATAAAATAACAAACGGTTATACCCGCATGAGCACGCCCAATCGGAACTACTCGGGTATTACTGTGAGCTAAGAAATACACCTCGGATATAAATAAGTGTAGGGTTCCAATTTTTCGGGTAAATCGGCCCCGCCGATTAACACATTTTCTAAGCGTGCAAGTTAAGTAGTTTACTGTATATGGAAGTGTTGGACATCCTTTTAAATCATTTTTTTATCGGTAACTCATACGAAATAGCGAAATTATAAGTTGTGACATATATATTTGTTTCCTTAATCAAATTAAACGACCTTTTAGATTTCACATTTAAGATCTATATTTGAAACCGAAAGTGAAGTGACGTCATTCCGCGGGAACCAATATGGCGTCATCCCTAATATTTCAGAGGTGTTTTCATTGGATAAACCCGACGTGTTGAGATTGGAGCACGCCTGCAAGCATAGATACACACGTTCACTTAAATATACATACATGCTTCTAGTACTGAGAATATCCCCTGCAATTTGTTCCAATGTTGTTTACCCTTAAAGCGCTGGAGCCAACTTCATGCTTATGCAAACAGGTTAGATACAGGCCAGCCGCAAAGTAAATTGGCGGCTGACCTGTGATCGAAACTATTTGTTACTCTGTGTATATTTTCTCATCAGAAAGAAGCAGATACATGTATTTAAGGTTTTGGATGACATAATTTTTTTTTTTCAGAATGTTACCTAGCTTTCTAAGGGTTATATCTTTTCTTTGACCGAATTTATCTGCGACATCAAGAGAGTTAGGACAAACGTGCAAAAGGACATTACGACGCCTGACGATGCCTGAAAATAAACTTAGCCCTTAGAACGCTGGGTAATTTTCTAAAAATAAATTTCTGTGTCGTCTGCTTTCAAAAACCTATAATATCCGATTAATCTTGATGAAGAAAGATGGTTAGAGTAACAACAGGTAAGATCACAGGCCAGCCGCCAATTTAGTTGGCGGCTGGCCTGGATTTAACCTGTTTGCAAAAGCATGAAGTCGGTTCCAGCGCTATAAGGGTTAGAGTGAGCACTTCTCGTTTGGGCTTGTCTCATAAAACTTGAACAGACGACTGATCGGATTAATGAATCGGGGTGCAGTTGGTCGATATTGAGTACGTTTACGCATAGAATAGATTCTCAGATATATGTTTTTGCTGACTTATCTGTACTTAAGCAAATGGTATAATATTGTTTGCTTAAAGTAGTTGACATTTCATTAGTTTTAGTTTTATTTTACAATAATATATGTTTTAACTATTTCCTTACGGTGTCTGTGACCTGACCTGCTTGCTACTCTGAGTATCTTTTCTCAGCAAAATTAAGGAGATTTTTAAATTTCTTGAAAGCAGACGAAATAATTTTTTTTTAAATTACCCAGCACTGTTAGGGTTAACAGGGCTTCTGTGACATAAATAGTAAATAGAGTCTAGTAAATAGGTACTTTTCTGAAAAAAAAAGATTTTGGTGTCGTCTGCTTTCCAAAACCTTAAACAGGGCTCACGCTGTCGGTCGCCAAGTGCGAAGTTTTATTCTATTAGAGCATCAATTTGAAAATAACAAGCCATTGCCAAAATGATTTTAAAATGTTATTGCAGTTGTGTCAAATGTGCATATATTGAGAAAATGGGTTCCTTAAATAGATGGAAGATCTTTGCGCGTCGACAAAGCGATTGATAAGCAGGCGTCATGTCAAAGGTCATTTTTAGTAAAGGTTTTGATAAGATGTGTTACGCTTGTTTTTCTCGGTATTCCGCCGCATTATCAAAAGGGGCATCAAGCACATCTGCAAGTTTTTGTCCGAAAATCTACGGCAAATCTTACATGATCTACGTTAACCTTTAACCAAACGTCACATTTTCGACTGTCCCAAATTGAAAGAGTTTGCAGACGACATTTCAAAATGTGATTAAACTGAAAAATGATCTTCTGATAGGGTAGAAAACATTGTTTGAAAAGGAGAAACTACTCGTTAAGAGCAATTTCTCCTTTTCTCACAATGTTTTCCAGAGTTGTCTGCAACAAACTGGTCAAATGTTGTTATTGTTTGGTAATGGGTTCAATGGTAAGAGCATTGCATATGTATTTGTATAGGTGTACAATACAATACAGCATTTTTATTTGCAAAAGCATACAAATTTATATATAACATATCTAAATTGAGGTCAATAAGATGGAATGGAATAGCAACAAGTGTGATGCAATTTTGACGTTGGGTGTACGCCAATAAAGTAACTGTCTTTATGTTTTCGCAAACAGTTATGAAAGCATTCCTTATTGTTGTTATTGAGGAGAGAACTCGGATACTCAGGTTGACCAATATTCTCAATATAAATCCATGAATTCAATATGCCAAATTGCGTTTATCCTTAACTTGGGGAAGCTGTCTTGTATATTTATACATAATATATCATATAGTGTAAGGGATTTACATCGCATCAAGATTATTTCAGTTATGTTCCGATGCCCAACTCAAAATGATGGAAGAAGAACACATATCTAACTGCCAAACTGGCTGGTCAAACATAGTAGAACCATGGTCATTACGTAAGGCACACTACGGTGCCAAGATGCGGTATGTGAATTCAAATTCTGAATGTTAACCAAATTCTGAATGTTAACCATTAGGCATTGGAGGTCCATACAAGCTGTTTTCATGTCGGATAACATTAAAGTATATAATCCCTAATACAACTCGATAAACATCGCCAATTTAGACCTTATCCGAAGAGTTTACGGACGTCGCTCGGCGATTTCCGCGAATATCGCGGACATTCGCGGAAATCGTCGAGTGACGTCTGTTGACCCTCCAGTAATTGTCGGCGTCTAGCGATATTTGTCTTTCTTTATTATATTAGGAGTGAAATAGTTAAAGTTTGCTTTAGTATCGTTTAGTATCGTTTAGTATCGTTTAATGTCGTTTAATATCGTTTAGTATCGTTTAGTATCGTTTAGTATCGTTGAGTATCGTTTAGCATCGTTGCTAATGAGCCTCGTAAGATAACTGACATATTGCTGAAATGACGTTAACACTTTCAGCCACATTGTATAGTATAAATCATCTTCTGTCACTGTGCAACAGCAAATCATTCCGTCCAAACCTCTAATATTGCTGTTTGTTTAGGTGGTTTTTTGCGTATTTCTTCCTCATTGAGCCGGCTTATCGCAAATTTCAAGAGTTGATCGAATGGATTTATGGACCCGTAAATATAGTTTGAGGATACAGCAAAACGATATTAGAGATTTAATGAGTTTGCAACCGTCAAGCAACGAAAATATTTTGTCTCATTGAACCTGTGTAAACAATAATGCCGTGTGAAACGTTCTAGACCAATAACCCATTACAAAACAATAACAACGTTCGACCACATTGTTGCAGACGACTGTGGAAAACATTGTGGCAAAAGGAAAAATTGCTCGTCACGAGCAATTTTTCCTTTTCCCACAATGTATTCTTCCCATTCAGAAGATTATTTTCCAATTTCGTTACGTTTGAAATGTCGTCTGCAAACATTTTCAATTTGGGACAGTCGAACAATTGGTGTTTGGTAAATGGATAGCTCGGCGCACCGACCCTAAATTGTTCATTTGGTAGAGTGTCCTTTTTAGAATACAAGGGTTCGCAGTTCGAATCTTGCATTGGCACATACTCTTTCCGCCACGGAAAGTAGTCGATATCAAGAGGTGTGTGTCGCTATTTTTCAAATTATTTTCAGGCGAGAAAATAGCCGATTATGACAAGATTTGGGTCTTGCCAATCTTAGATCAAATTATTATCATGTGAGAAAATAGGTAACTATAACCAAAAGTATGTGCTGCTAATTTCCGATCTATTATATCAATGCGAGAATTTTTTTTGCGTAGCTTGCGTCTTGCTTAGTTTTAATCCAGTATCTTCATGTGAGAAATCAGTCAATGAGTTGAAATGAATACTGTGAAGTTCTAGACCAATGGTGAGAAAATGCCAGGAGCATGGATAGGTATACGGATCTCTGAGGTACAATGTACAGATAGTTGATCGGCGTTTAAGTCCAATCCAAAAGCAGAGTGAAGGTTGCAACATAATGTGCTCTCAAGCGGGGGTCTTTTGCCGATGGCCCTAGCCTCCAGTCGCACTCGTAAGTACTCGGACAATTCTGTGACCTAAAAACCCGATGAGTTCAGATGGCTCCAGTCTAGCAAAGCCCAGTAAGAAAGTGGGCTCGGGTACAAACTACTTCACCTCTGCTTGTTCGTTATTTCTTGAAGAGTGTGTCCCGAACCAAAGTCTTGATATTGCAGATTTAAAACCTTAAAAAGAATATAAATCTCCTATGTCGTGCTAAAACCCGATTATGATTGATAAGCACCATAACTCAATGCTGAACGATTTTAACTATTACCAAACAAGAACAACATTTGACCAGACAACTCTGGAAAACATTGTGGGAAAAGGAGAAATTGCTCTTAACGAGCAATTTCTCCTTTTTCCACAATGATTTCTGCCCTATCAGAAGAGTGTTTTTCAATTCCATCACATTTTGAAATGTCGTCTGCAAACTCTTTCAATTTGGGAAAGTCGAAAATTAGGCGTTTGGTAAAGCGTTAACCCAAAACGAAAGAAGGTTCAATAAATCGTGTTATCAATCAGAAATACATTGTATTTGCTCATAACGTGCAGTTTCACCACTTGATTTCTACTTCTACTGAATTTCATTCGCTAGGCAAACAATCACATCCGAAGTGTTTTGTTTCATTGCCACATGAAAGCAATAAGTGAAACACTTAGTAAAGGATAAATTGTTATGTGTCATAAACCCTTACAGTGCTGAAACCACATTCATGCTAATGTAAACATGCATATGCACAATTGTTAGATCAGAGGCCAGCCGCCAAGTAAATTGGCCGATTGGCCTGAGATAAAACCAGTTTGCTCCTCTGGGTATCTTCTCTCAACAAAATTAAGTAGATATTTAAGGTTTTGAAAAGCAGACGACACAAAAATCGATTTTTAGAAAATTACCCAGCATTGTAAGGGTTAACAATGACCAAGACAATAAGCTTGAAAGGAACACTTCCTCTCAAACAAATGCATCTTGAGTTTGAGTAGATGATATTCAACGTTTATGTGACAAAGGAAAGAAAATGTCCTTATTTTCAGCAAAACTTCCTGTTTAGACATAAACCTTGCATTGTTTATTATACATCGGTGTTTATGTCAATGTCATCTTTAATTCAATTTTTTCTTATATCGCCCATTGCAATAAAAACACAATACCTATTGGGGACATACCGACACCCAAAACAACTGGGAAGTAGCGACTACCCTCCGCAAAAGCATTAGTCCGAAAGCTATTTCTTTCTAGTTTAACACCTTTGATCTTGTCACAAGCAACTTCTACTTTAGCCACAGTGCCTTTTATTTGTATAATTATGTCATTTTGTCTTTTTTGTGTAATTACTATTATTTTTATTCATTTTGAGCTATATCCGCGTTTTCTGCTAATGGGCATAATGATTTGTGGTTGTCTGTGCTCTATGCTTACATGATGTTGTTCTCACAAGTAATTAGATAAAAAGACACGTAATTATGAGTGTGCATACGCACAGGGGTAAAAGCGTATGTATGTGTGCGTATGTATGTGTGCGTATGTATGTGTGCGTATGTATGTGCGCGTATGTATGTGCGCGTATGTATGTGTGCGTATGTATGTGCGCGTATTTATGTGTGCGTATGTATGTGTGCGTATGTATGTGTGCGTATGTATGTGCGCGTATGCGGGTGTGGGTATGTATGTGTGCGTATGTATGTGCGCGTATGCGGGTGTGGGTGCGCTACGAGGAATCATTTCTTTTATTTTTTTCCTACTCTGTTTTCAAATTCGATGTCTATATATATTTCTCGTTTCTATATTTATGTTTGTTCAAAGAAAACTTTATAATTTGATTTATCTTCTGCAAAATAGGCTTTAAAGAGATTGAATTGAATTGAATTAAATCTATTTACATATCACAACAGCAGAACTGAAAGATTTTCCCCTGGTTACAAAGCTTTTCAAAAGTTGTCTGCTTCAATTAAAAATGTCGTCTGTAGGTTGCAAAGAATTAAGTCTAGCATTTTAAGCACAAAGGCCTCTTGGGATGCTTGTAGACTGGACATGTCGGAAAGGCGATCGTGTTCGTTCGAACCCGTATCGTGGGAAGCGTCGGATATCTACGAACAAAGTTGGTCTCGTACCTGTTGTGGAATACTTCCGGGTCGTAGTAGGAGGCCCATCAAAGGGGCATAAAAGGAGATTAATGCTTTATCAAATACATTATTTGGTAAAATGTTGGTAATATTCAAATAATTATCACCAGAAAACACCTTAACACAACTTAAATGTGAAAGTTAACCAGAAATAACCCGGATTAGCAAGTTTAATAAGTCAGACTGTGTGATTTATCACCTCTGACCTCGACAGTTCATAACAAAGTTTTGAACTGATCAGAATTGGTTATTTTGAATATGTAAACAAACAGGTTGTTGATAAACATGATTGAATTGGAGACAACTAATATTTCAGGCACAAAATAACTTATATTAAAGGAGTCTATTTAATAGGGTCTCAATGCATTCGTAAATTAACTCTCATGAATTTTATGATTAAAATAAAATAACTCCATATACTTTTTCAGTAATTTATTTGTACTCATCTCCTTTTATGTACCTTTAAGAAATTTTGAGTTTCGACTTATGGCGCACAGGTTTGCTGGTAAGAGGTGATTTGGTAGAATACTGGTTTGTTTCCCGTATATATAATAGTTTTGCAATACTCTCAAAATATGTTTTGATTGCCTATTGAGGGACTATTTGTTTGGGATGTATGAACACAAATGCCGGTACCTCAGCAAGATTTGAAAGTTGTTGCACTTATTTTCGGACTGCACTAGTACACTTGGCTCCGTAGAAAAAATTTAGACAAATGAGGTGTCCATTTTAATTTTTGAGAGTTCGGTAGACCAACTTGATGTATCTGTATATGGCTTAGGATAGAAAACACTATTCTTCACTCAGCAAAGTCTTGAAAATACCTGATTTAATATTGGAGTTCATTGGAAATCAAGAATTAAAAAGTAACATGTGTGTGACCAGTTAGGTGTTGTGGAGACGATTAAATGACGTTTTTGATAACGATTTCAAACCTAACAAGTGGGAACACGTAACAATATGAATTCCTGTAAGCCCACTACCCATGACAACCGAATTTACCACGACTGCTGCGAATGACTTCTTCTTCCTGTTAACCCATTTCCAAACAATAACAACATTTGACCAATAGGCTGCAGACGACTCCGGAAAACATTGTGGGAATAGGAGAAATTGCTGCTAAATTTATGCCCTATCAGAGGATTATTTTCCAATTGTATGACATTTGGAAATGTCGTCTGCAAACTCTTTTAATTTGGAACAGTCGAAAATTTAGCGTTTGGGAAAGGGTTGATGTGCAGCACTGATTTTTGAGTTTGTGACTTTAGAAATAAATTTGATAAGCGGAGATATCGGTCGAGATGAGTAAATGCCTCTTTTGTCACATTTTTGGTGTCCACACAGGGAGAAAAAATTGTCTCATACTTGATACCAAATGTGGCAAATTCTGATTTTTTATTCACTTGTCCGTTAATGCCAAATCTTTTTCTGCATTTGCCCGTATGATGGTTAAATGAAAAATGTCAGTATGATTTATATTCACATGTTTGTGATGACTTTTGGACAAGCTGAGCACATGAGCAATTGACTTTGTCATATTTGAATACAGGTCGTCTGTTGTCACTTCTGATTTGAAACAGTTTCAAAAATTCATTCAGGGGAATAGGTTAAACTCCTTTAAAACGGTCCGATTTAAACGAGTAATCACATTCCAGGATTGGAGTTGTAACGAATTGTAACAGAATTCCCTACACAAAATGAGATGCTCTCTGATTGGTAAGCAAATGGGGGTGGTAAAAGATATATTGATAACGAGCAATTTCTTCAATTAAAATCTAGCTTTCGTATCTTTCAAATAAAGGTATGTTTGATATAGGACTGACGCATTCAACCCTTTACCAAACGCCAAATTTTTGACTGTCCCAATTTGGAAGAGTTTGCAGACGGCATTTCAAAAGGTGCTGAAATTGAAAAATAATTTTCTGATAGGGCAGAAAACATTGTGGGAAAAGGAGTAATTCCTCGTTTCGAGGTGCTATTTTAAGATACCATCGTCACCTGGGTCTTCGGAAACGTGTATCACGTCTTGTCACATGACATTAGCAAAGTGTGCAATATCCCATAGAAGTGCTGACAGGCGCAAACGCATTATTTAACGAAATCCCGGGATTTTAGCAACTTAGAAATAA
This sequence comes from Cerastoderma edule, assembly GCA_947846245.1. NCBI lineage: Eukaryota > Metazoa > Mollusca > Bivalvia > Cardiida > Cardiidae > Cerastoderma > Cerastoderma edule. The sequence continues at coordinate 1,277,078 of OX401416.1, forward strand.
GAATTTGAAAATGTTCTTTTGTTTAGTGACACTGATTGTTAATATAACATTTCTAACGTTTACTATTCCCAGAGCACACATTTCTGAGTTTGTCCCTTTAAACGCTGTCTATATTAGAAGAGTCAATACCGGATATTAGATGACCTTTATCGTAATCCTGATAAAACCACGACAATGACATTGCCGTTTCGTGGAAAGAGCTTAAAATTCGAGTGCTCTTTTTTGCAATCCGTTTTGATAGGGAGACATACCTTAACCCTTTACCAAACGCCAAAATTTCTACTGTTCCAAATTGGAAGAGTTTGCAGACGACATTTCAAAATGTGAGGAAATTGGAAAGTTATCTTATGATAGAATAGAAGACATTGTTGGAAAAGGAGAAATTGCTCGTCACAAGCAATTCTCCCAGTGTTTTCCAGAGTGGTCAAATGTCGTTATTGTTTGGTATTAGGTTAATCTTTTACGTGCAAAACCTTGTGCACTATTACTTTGCTTATCGCTACATCTGTTGGTAAGATTACAATCGTTCTATAACCATGGCCTTGAGTTTCGTTAACCAAATATTTCGCGGAATACATTAAACCGATTTTATCTTTTAAGATGTAAAAATGAGTGTCTTATCGTTTCGACGCTCATTCGCTCGTTTTAATTCATCGTTACTCATCCTACGTTATGTGGGAATCTTTCTGTAACCTTTAACCCTTTACAAAACACCAATCCCGACTTTCCCAAATTGAAAGAGTTTGCAGACGACATTTCAAAATGTGATAGAATTGAAAATTATTTTTTTCATAGGGCAGAAAACATTGTGGGAAAAGGACAGAACAGTTACTTCTTTTTCCCACAATGTTTTCCAGAGTCGTCTGCAACAAAGTGGTTAAATGCCATTATTGTTTGGTAATGGGTTAACATATCGCATCACTCCGGGGACATCAGATGATTTGGACACAAAAAGACGCATCCTGTTTCCCGACTAACATAGCTAGTAGATATCATACTGTTCAATTGCACAGATGTCACCGTGATAAAGAACAATCCCACATCATTCAAACTAATCGTAACTACTCGGGTATTTCCGTGACCTACGAAATACATCTTGTACATAAGTGTAGGGATACAAATTTTTGTTGGTTTGTCCCGGCTAATAACACGTTTCCCGAGAGCGTTCACGTTAAGTAGTGCAATGTATATATATATGGAAGTGCTTAACATCATTTTGAATCATTATTTTAGTCGGTTACTCCTACATAATAGTGAATTAAAGTTGTGAAATATGAATTTATATATTTAAATATTTCCTCAATCAAATCAATTGACTATTTAGGTTTTACATTTAAGACCCATATTTGAAAACGAAAGTACAAGAAAGCAGTCTTGCAAGAAGCAATATGGCGGCTTCCTCATTAGGTCTATATCAGAGGTGTTTTCTTTCGATAAGCCCGATGTGTTCAGATTGTATACAAACTCCTACTTATAGGTCAATGTCTAAGCTATATAGGATAATGTTACATTGCCCATACCTCAATTCTGTTGAAAATTATCAAAATCATTAAGGTAGTGAACAACAGTCCACCAATATAACGTTATTTCGTATTGATATTTTTGCAATTGAAAAAAAAAAAAGATCAATCGTCACGACCGTGTTCGGAAGACTGTCGAGTATTAAAGTTCCCGAACGTCATACACTAGAAATATATTATGTAAAATGTGGATTTGGCGTATGGTTTTCAGCTATGCTCCAAAGAAATATTAGTGAAAATAAAGTAACCGAAATCGCTCTATAAATGCAGATATTGACGGAAAACCTGCACGGTATCACTAACTGGATGTTACATCCACTGTATGATAATTACCAACCGTATATTATTCCGGCTTGTTCGATTTAAACACTTCAGTGCAAAAACGTGGTGGTTTGCTTGCAGAGTGGATTCTGAGTATCACGGGCCAGCTTGACATATATGCGAGCTTTATCTAGATCATAAAGCCTTGTTACCGGATTTGTATAAAATAAAAAAAACGCCCAAAGTTAGCTTGTATTTAATCGTTTTCTCTGCTGAAATATTAGATAAATGTGTATTCCTTTACTTTCGTAAGTTCCGAGAATTTTTTTTTTTTTTTTTTTTTTTTGCCGTGCGGAGACTTAAATATACCGCGTCATAATCATTCATGCATAGAGGGCGAATGTTGCAATAATATACATGTAGTGTATATAGTCTAGTGTCACTGTGGGCAGGAATACTTCCCTTCGCTACACTTCAGTACAATATCACTGCCATCATAGAAATCACGTGACGACAGATACAGTCATGTGACCCAAACAATATAACTGAGACGCAAACAAAATTGGGTCTCTATGATTTATTTCAACCTGCCATGCTTTGAAAATGAACGATGAATCAAATTCATACATAACTTTGACAATTTCGTCAGTATTGTCAGTCATGACTATGTTATCTTTGTTCAAAATGTGTATTATAAGATTCACCTCGATACGATCTTTTTTTATAACGAAAACACATTGTTGATGTCCGTTACTTCGAGGGCATGACCCTATGTACTTTATTGCTTCATTACATCGAATAAACCTTTCCTGGGTGAGCTGTTACGGGACCTTGTTGCGAACCAATAAGGAAAAAAATAAAGTTACGAACTGGTTTGAGTACGATTCAAGCAACTTCTGTCAGTTTTTTACATATAAATATATTTTGCCATTACTTTTTTGTAATGATTGGGCAAAAGAAGTCAGCCTTCTTGAATTGAAAAAATTTTGTGTTCAGATTTCGATTCAAATTTATAATGAAAAAAATATAATCCTTCCAGACCTGGAAGGACTTTTTCTGTGATAGCAGAGAGCTCCTAACCAAATGAAAGGGAGATCCCTGCGAAGGAGAATGCCTTGGAATGACGATAAAATCAAGTCTATTTTATCAACTTGAAACTTTAATCAAAAGGACTGCCTCATAGGTTGGGATTTTAACCTTTAAGACAATTTGTCCTCTTCCGGTAAAATAACAACACAATTGTCTATGGTAACACAAGTCAAGATTACTAACAGCTTCCTAAACTCGTCTATAACTGTACAGAAAAGATAGGATCATTTGTATTCCAGATATCGCAAACCGTTTAAACGGGTTCATTCCGTAAACAACAAGCTAAACTTAGAATAAGGGGTGCTTTTTTAGATACCATCGTCAAATGGGTCTTCGGAAACGTTTAACCCATTACCAAACAACAACGACCTTTAACCACTTTGCTTCAGACGACTCTGGAAAACATTGGGGCTCTTAACGAGCAATTACTCAATTACTCATTTTCCAACATTTTTTTTATCCTATTTAATTTTTTTTTTCAATTTCATCACATTTTGAAATGTCGTCTTCAAACTCTTTCAATTTGGAACAGTCAGGACTTTGACGTTTGGTAAAGGGTTATTCGCACTTGTTACGTAAGGTTCACGTGATGGAATTCCAGCGTTTATTTATAATCATTTCGATAGAGGCATTGATCGGGCGCAAAGTCTTACATTACATAATTTAACGAAATCCCAATGATCCCTGAGGCACCGTGGCCGTACCTCATGAAGGTAGTCTCTATAAACATGTTAGACCAAATACACTTTTTTTTAATTTGCAGTAAAAAAAATTAAAATGATCATTGGTTAAGTGATAATGATTGTAAATATTACTCCCAGTGCGTAAATCTTGGAATTAGTCACTTTAATAGATCGGTGAACGTCATTTTCAACATCTTTCAGTTACATTTCAGCGACAGGAACAGCCTTTCTAAGTCGTTACCTTATGCTTTCCACATTATTTTGTTGGATTTAACCCATTACAAAACGCCGAATTCTCGACTGTCCCAAATTGACAGAGTTTGCAGACGACATTTCAAAATGTTTCTCCATTTCCCACAATGTTTTTCAAATACGTTTGCAACAAACTGGTCAAATGTTGTTATAGTTTGATAACGGGTTCAGTTAAGTTTGAACCTATCTGAATGCCAATTTAGTATACAATACACAGTACTCAACAGTGGTAAATAGTCATGTTATGAACTTTGGCAAAAGGGTCTCTGTGCAAGTTCTCACTACTTAAAAACGTCCACTTCCCTTTGTTGTTTCCTAATTAGAGTGTTCTTAACCTTTAAGTGTCGTTGAGTTAACACATTACCACCTAACGCCAAATTTTTGCGTTTTGCAGCAGACGACTTTCAGAAAGCATTGTTGCAAAAGGAGAAATTCCTTGTCACAAGTAATTACTCCTTTTGCCACAATGCTTTTTCAATCTATTCACATATAACAAGAGCAGAACTGAACGTTTTTTCATGAGCTTACAAAGCTTTTTTTAAAGTCGTCTATTTCAAAGAGAATCTGAAAAAAAAAAAACCTACAGAAATGCAGATAAGACAGGCATTATCATAACCCTTTGTTGTTGATAACAACTTCATTCAAGGGCCTAATATTGTTTATTCCTATCTTAAAGTGGGTTTTTTTCGAGGGGCCTCCGTGGCCTATTGGTTAGAGTACAGAACTTTAAATCACATGGCCCCTCTCAATGTGGGTTCAAACCCTGAGATGGATATGGATTTTCATGAGAGGCAGTCTCCCGACTGACTTACGAAATGCCGGTCGTTCTACCCGCCTTGACCAGCACTTGTGGGCAGTTGAGTATGGAGTCTTCGTCCATCATTAAGAGTCGGGCATCGCTACATAACTGAAATAATGTTGATGTGATGTAAAACCCATATAAAAAAATAATTATATCGTTTTGCAAACAATTTTAAAAACGATTTCAATGAGAACCGCCATTCTGTATTTCTCTTCTAAAGTCTTATATTGTTGTTATTCTAAAATCTCGTCTCTACAATTCTGTAATACAAGGGGTTAATTTTGGACTGTCCCAAATTGAAGGAGTTTGCAGACGACATCTCAAAATTTGATGGGATTGGAAAGTAATCCTCTGATAGGACAGAAATCATTGTGGGAATACGAGAAATTGCTTGCTTTGAACGATTTCTCCTTTTCCCACAATGGTTTCCAAAATCATCTGCAACAAAGTGGTCAAATGTCGTTATTGTTTGGTAATGGGTTAAACAAAATGTGCGAGTACAACTCTTCCTACTATCCAAGGTATGTCTAGCGCGATTGCCTCCCTTATAACAGAATCCAGTACGATACTAGTCCGAATGATCCAAACGTAGATGCATCACAGCTACAGCTTGTATCATCCGAGTTAGTATGAGACCAAGTAAAATAAGCTTGAACAAGTGACCGACTTTTATTGATGGCAATAAACAACTCAAAATAGGATTAAATTGCCTACAATGTCAGTGAATTGCAATCCATCATTCCACATGTAGGCGCTTGTGATGCAGAAAAAAAGCAACCACTATGAAAAATGGATACCTTTTCACACTAATTCCTGCGAATATATCACGGAAACAACGTGTTTTCATCTAGATAGTTGTTGGTTCTATTTTCAACAGGTCAATAGGTCTCCTAAGTAAAATTTAGTTATGCAAGTGTAACCAAGTGTAGAACCAATCTGAACTCGTGAAGAGCAATTTCTCCTTTTCACACAATGTTTTCTGCCCTGTCAAAAGATTGTCTTTTGATGTCGTCACATTTTGAAAAAATCGTCTGCAAACTCATTGACGTTTAGGTAAAGGGTTAACACCATGTCAACCATTTTTCAGTTATATTAAGGCTTTCCTGGTACCAGGCAAGTGCTCTGAAGCGTCTTGCCAGAAAACGCTCCCACGAAACCAGAGGGGTTCAAACCTGAACCCCGAGTTCTAAGATCGCCATGTTAACCCCTAAGCAACACAGGACCATAGACAACACCTATGTCTGGATAGAACGTCACATAAAAACTTCATCATGCAAAAAGTAAAACCTGACAAGTGTTGCACCTTTTCTATACTAAATGGAAATATAAATGGAAAATGTGTCCTGTCATCAGTTTAGATTATTTTGAGCTTTTTTAGTCATTGGTGTATGTTGACCAATTATATTTTACTCAAATTAAACGAAATTTAGAAAAATTTAGAGACTGCTTGGTTTGGGATTTACCTATAATCCCTTATAGAGCTGAAACCGACTTCATGCTTAGGCTGTTAATGGCAAAATGGGGCATCCAATAACTATATAGAGGATGTTAATGGTAAAATGGGGCATCCAATAACTATATAGAGGATGTTAATGGCAAAATGGGGCATCCAATAACTATATAGAGGATGTTAATGGCAAAATGGGGCATCCAATAACTATATAGAGGATTCATATAAGAATCAGCATGTGAGAATGTATCATTCACAAGTCAGACCAATCAGTTGATTTTCAAAAAACTTTACTTACTAGTCTACCTGACAACATGAAAAAACAGCAAGACAATGAAGATGAGGATGATTTTAATGAACATTATAATGGTGGCAATGATACATAGCAAATACATTCATAAAAATAAACGCACCAATGGATATCCTAGTGTCTGTAAAGGGAAGCAACTCTCATTTAAAATTGGGAAGATTTATCTCCCTTAGTCAGAACGTTTTTAACGCTAGATCACCTATTATCTTATCATTCTATGGATAAAGATAACTTTCATCAACATGCCATAAAAATATTGGTTTTTTCCAAACAGAAGCCTTTTTCTGTTAATATATGAGCAGGAATTTAAAAATCATGATAAAATTGGAAAAGAACAGATTTCTCTTAATTGAGCGATTCTCATTGGTTCTTCTTTAATAAAGAATTAAACTCAACACTTGAAATAATATTAACACCAGAGTAAACTGATTTTAAACAGGTAAGTCACAAACAGAAAATGGGCTCAGACATAAACTGTATGTGAAATTTTCCTTAATCACCTATTTTTATCAAATAGAAAAGTTCTTGGCCTTATATAAATAAAGATAATTACACTTAGAATTGCAGCAAATTCAATGCAATTTAAGATGTTGAGATGTTCTCAGGAAGTGTACTTCCATTGTATTTTTTCAACATTTAAGGGAACATAATGGTGACTATTAAACCGTACAAAGTTCTTCCTCTTCTCTCTTTTTTATCTACCCAAAACAATCAGATTTAGCAATGGCTAGATACACAATTCTTCTGCAGTAATTTATTCCACAAAACTAACATCAGAAATACAAATAAATACATGTAATGAACATTGAAAATATGGACAAAAGTTATCCATTACTTAATTCAGTCTAAGTAATAGACTACCTGTTTTACTGCTAATTTAACATGATTAAAATGTAAAAAGATGACTAAAACACAGATTCTCATTCTTACAGGTCCTTATGTATCGAGTAGCTCTCTTGACAATCTATATAACACTGTGACTTGTCTAATTTGAAAAAAAAAGTCCAACTTTTTAATTCGACAATCACATCATTTGCTATGTAAATCCTAGTCAGAAACAAATCCAGTATGGTGTATTTAAGAACATACACATGAAGTCACAATGTTATATGTAAGCAACACCACATATCCACTACCATGGGTGAAAGGTAAAAAATTTCAAAAACCTGAAATCTGTAGTTCATAATCCTGAAAAGGCATGTTTGCTAGGGACAAAAAGTCTCAAAAACCTGAAATTGAGGAATAATCCTGAACACTTTCACCCATGCACTACAAACATCTACAGGGTTCAAAAGTGTGAGATAAAACAACTTTTAAATCTTTACTTGAAAAGATTTAATCCATCATACAAATCCAAAGCATCTGATAATGTTTTGATTTGACACCTTAAACCATGCTACTCACATCCTTTAGATGTACAGTCATGCTTTAACCTCATCAGGCATCAATTAAAAAGACCAGACGCCATCTCAATTCAATCAAATATTCAAGTCATTTCAAGACTATAAATAGTTCCCACCCAATTTGACTTTTTTTAGTTCTTTCTTGTGAATAGAAGTACATAATACAACAAAAAAGAATGATTCTTTCAAATAAGGTTCTAAAAAGAAAATCCCCTAATTTCATTGAAAGAATGCCAATAAAAATGACAATATTTAACCCTTATAGTGCTGGAACTGACCTCATCCCTATGCAAACAAATTAGATCCAGGCCAGTGCCAATTTACAAAATTGGCAGCTTGCCTGTGATCTAACCTGTTTGCTACTCTGAGTTTCTTTCCCATCAAAATTAAGCAGATATTTAAGCTTTAGGAAAGCAAACGACACAAAAATCTATTTTTAGAAAATTACCCAGCATACTAAGGGTTAACTATCAAGTCTGTATGTTTATATGGCCTACAACAAAGACTATGCAAGTGACTGTATTACATATTTTGTAGCATGTATTCACTGTACTGTCCCTCCTCGCGCTCCCCGTCCCCGTTGGCTCCTTGGTTGTAGGCATCTTCATAACCAGGGTCCATGGGCTCTTCCTTAATCTCACCATCAGGAAACTCTGTTTTGATCTCTGTTGAAGTACAGTAAAATAGTTATACAGTGAGGATGATAACATTCTGATCTTATTAAAGGCACTATACTCTGGTAACTCTGTTTTGATCTCTGTTGAAGTACAGTAAAATAGTTATACAGTGAGGATGATAACATTCTGCTTATACCAAAGGCACTATACTCTGGTAACTCTGTTTTGATCTCTGTTGAAGTACAGTAAAATAGTTATACAGTGAGATGATAACATTCTGTTTATATTAAAGGCACTATACTCTGGTAACTCTGTTTTGATCTCTGTTGAAGTACAGTAAAATAGTTATATAGTGAGGATGATAACATTCTGATCTTATTAAAGGCACTATACTCTGGTAACTCTGTTTTGATCTCTGTTGAAGTACAGTAAAATAGTTATATAGTGAGGATGATAACATTCTGATCTTATTAAAGGCACTGTACTCTGGTAACTCTGTTTTAATCTCTGTTGAAGTACAGTAAAATAGTTATATAGTGAGGATGATAACATTCTGATCTTATTAAAGGCACTATACTCTGGTAACTCTGTTTTGATCTCTGTTGAAGTACAGTAAAATAGTTATATAGTGAGGATGATAACATTCTGATCAAGTTAAAGGCATTATACCCTGGTAACTATCAGTTGTGCATTGTCTTATTTTTCTATTTTTAGTTTTTAGTTTTTACAGTCCCAATTATACAACACCTTTATTACCTTTTTAAATATTTGCAGATGAAGTATAAAACTATTTGTAATGAGCAAATTTTCATAAAGAAACCATGTTTTTCAGTAATTACATTTCAACAGAATGGATCTTTTAATGCATCAACACTATTTCAGTCATGTAAAGATGCATGACTCGTAATGACCGAGGAAGACCCCATACTTTACTATTCGTAAGGGCTCGTCAAGCCAGATAGAACAATTCTGTAAATCAGTCTGGAGACTGCCTCTCATGAAAAAGTACAAATGCTATCACCAGGATTTGTGGTGCAATCACCCACACAGAGAGGGGCCATGTTATTTCAAGTTCAGTACTCTAACCACTAGCCTTTACCCCTTTCACAAAAGAGCATCAAGTTTAATCACCTGTAAGCAGTTCCCCTTCTTCATCTCCCCTCCTCTTCCTGTCTCGGCTTCGACTCCTCCTCTTCTTGCGTTCACGGTCGCGAGACCGACTGCGCTTCCTCTCACGGGAGCGACTCCTCTTGGATCGCTTTCTCCTCTCAGATCGTTCTTCCTCCTCTGCAATAGTCCAAAGGCATTAACTCATTAGGTGTACAGTATATATATAACATTCTTTTACAAATCAGTACTTGATATGGCAAATACAATCACACAAATACTTCTGGCCTATAACTTACAAAAACAAAACAAAAAAACGTAAGATACATATTGACAGCAATAGCCAACAGAAGTTTCAATAATAATAAAGATTCCTTTTCTTCCGTGAATTGACGAGATCTTTGCTTATTATTTACGTGGATAGAAAGTTTGAATCAAAGGAGTATCAAGTGACTTTGCAGCCTTCTCTTATTCATATTCATTATCAAAGTCTGCAAGGTATCTGATCTTTTTTGTTTGCCCGTAATGTTGATTCTGGCCTAAGCATGTTTATCTTCTATGTTTGGTGTGCATAGCCATGTGAAATCCCACATGACAAAGCAAATTACCATATAGTGAATGTATCATCCAGTTGATGGTGTAGTTTTTCCCTCATTTTCTACATTTATAAAAGCGATTTTGGTGACTTTATTTCTATGACCATTTGTTTGAAGCATAGACTAGCTGAATACCATACGCCAATTCCACTTTTTACATATAGTCATTGTATGAAGTCAAGAAACTTTAACCCATTCCAAAACAATAGCGACATTTAACTACTTTGTTGCAGACGACTCTGGAAAACACTGTGGGAAAAGGAGAAATTACTCCTAACCAGCAATTTCTCCTTTACCCACAATGTTTTCTTCTCTATCAGAAGATTACGTTCCTTTTTTTTTCACATTTTGAAATGTCGTCTGCAAACTCATTCAAATTTTGCGTTTTGTAAAGGGTTAAAGACCATCATATTTCAAAGTTTTAAAGCAATAAGCTATCATTGCCCGGTTTACACACATACCTTCACCCCTGGGCTTATCCTTGCTCCTACTTCTCCTCCTCCTATCTCTGTCTCCGCGGTCTCTCTCCGGTCTCTCCACCCGGTCTCTGGACCGACTCCTCCTACGTCTCTCCCCCTTGTCGCGGTCCTTATCCCTGCTCAGCGACCTCTCACCCCCTGCCCCGCCTCGCTCTCGGAAATTCTCATCCCTACCGGAGAATCGGGTGTTCTCATCCGGCCCTCCTTTCCTTGTACCACCAAGTCCTCCACCTGTTTATATAGCAGGGTACTGTTTTACTAAACAAGTTGAGGAAAATGAAAATGAAAGTACAATATTGCAATGTGACACATTATTTGAACAGGTTTGCTAGTCTGAGTATTCTTTCCTCAACACAATTAAAGCAGACATCTAAGGTTTTGAAAAGTACACACAAATCTATTTTTAGAAAATTACTCAACATTCTAGGGGCTAATTACCAGAACCATTTCAGCACTTTGGTTAATGGCGAGTACCTTCACCATGGGACCAGACGAAAATTGAAAATAGGCTTTCGAGATATCTGGAGGCCCTCCTACTATGATCAATCTTGGATAAATCTACCTTTGTGAAACACCTGTCTAAAGTCTATATACTCAGGTGTTTACTTGTTTCAGCTTTATCAAACAGTACCAGGTTTTCTGTTTTTCTAGCAGGAAACACTATTTACCCTAAGCATGCTGGATAATTTTCTAAAAAAAAATATAGTTTTATGTTGTCTTCTTTCCAAAATCTTAAATATTTGCTTAATTTTGATGAGGAAAGATACTCAGAGTAGCAAACAGGTTAAATCACAGATAGCTGCCAATTTACTTGGCTACTGGCCTGGATCCAACCTGTTTGCATAAGCATGAATTTGGTAGATATTTAAGGTTTTGGATAGCAGACGACACAAAAATCTGTTCTTTTTTTAAATTACCCACATTAATAAGGGTTAAAATCAATCCTAGGACCTCCATGACTTAGTGGCTATAAAAGCGAGGTTATAGAGACCCAAGAAAATTATTTAACCCTTTCCCAAACAATAACAACATTTGACCACTTTATTGCAGATGACTTAAAAAACATTGAGGGAAAAGGAGAAATTGCTCGTAACGAGCAATTTTTCCTTTTCCCTCAATGTTTTCTGCTCTATCAATAAATTATTTTCCAATTTCATCACATTTTGAAATGTCGTCTGCAAACTCTTTCAATTTGGGACAGTCGAAAATTTGTTAATTGGGAAAGGGTTAACAGACAGAACATACCCAGCCTTCGCGGTCTCCATCCTTTCACGGTCCTACCTCTCTCTACATCTACGAGGACTCTTCGTCCGTCTATCTTCTTACCATCCGCATGCTTATAGGCGGCTAGAAAACCAAACACACACACATACCAAGTTATTCAATTGTAAAGAGGCATAGAGAACGAACCTGTAAAGAATAATTGTGGGATTATCATGGGTGTAAATTTTGCACTTCACACAGAAATATTTAAATTTTACCTAAAAAGTTATGTAAATATTTGAAACAAGACTTTGTCATTGGAAAGTTTTAATATTTACAAGGTACTTTGTATTGGCTTGGTTTTACGATTTAACGATGGAGTAATTTAATTAGTTTCGTTGTTTTGTTTTTGACAAATTGATTCTGGAAAGTTTATACTTACTTATTTATACTTACTTCCTGTTTAAAAGTTCTATTTAGTTTAATTGACCACAATGACCAATCTTTGTTAAACCATTACTCCTAGTATTATATGTGACTATACAAAATTGAGACCATTAATCATTAAATGCAGACAGGGTTATTTGAAAAATAACTAGTGACATTAAAACATTGTGAAAAGTAAAAATAACTTGTCACAATGTATTTATCAATATTGTTTTTTCTTGGCCTTCTGCAGCCATAGTGTTCAAATAGAGGGTTCAATGCGAGACTATAGTAATTGCTTCGTGTTTATGAAGCATTTACTTTAGTCTTACATTGAACCCTTGAAATGGAATACATACTGGAGCAATGTGATAACAGCTTCATACAAAGGGACTGTTTGAAATACATCCTATCAAAGACCATTTTGTTCCCTCCCCTCCCAACCTCATACCTCCCTAGTCCTGGGCACTTACCGGTACACCATCAACATAAATCTGAACAATAATTACATAAGTGTAGAACATAGTAGTAAAAATTTGATGATTACAAAATCGGAATCAAAGTGTTACAGTTGTCAAAAAATCTTAATTCGGAAACACTTAATCTTCCCTTTATGATTCCTGGTAAAAGTTCACCAGTACTTCCATATCTGCATGAAACATCCATGAACGCGTTTGTTCAGTTTACAAACCACCATATAGTCTTACCTAAGCATGTTTGCATGCAAGTTCAACAATATTCCTTAGAGGCATGCCGCGTAATATGCCATTGAACAATATGAGAGAGAAAACACTTACGCATTAACCTACCCAACATGTATCCTTTTTAACGGCCAAACTTATTGCCAGCATTTTACACTGTCAGACTCCATAGCGTAGCATGGGCGTAGATTTCAAACCCTTAGAAGGGATTGGACCCAGCTTACCTGATTTTTTTTTAGTTAATAAAATCAACCCCTCTTTATTCCTACTGATTTATTTAATTCTTAATTATTCAAGGTTTTGATTTCTTATTTTTAAATTGATAAATGGAGAGATCCTACGAAATGCTGAAACCCCTTACACGGAACAGCATCACAAACAGTAAATGGTACGTTTTTGAATGAATCAGGAAAAGTAGATATTGATTTCTATGAACTTTTACCAAACAATTAATCCTATCTCTCTACAGTGATTAAGATGTTCAAGACCAAAGTCATTTTATCGTCATTTTTTCTAACAATCAGCTGTGTTCATTAAAATTAAACACAATTCCATACATATGTAAAGGTATTATAAAATAATCACTCTATCATTTAAGGTTATGTGTTTGAGCCATGACAGACAGTTTTGCAGAGTTCTAGATCAGAGGAGTAGCCCCCCCCCCCTTCTCAATCCACCATGACCAAATATTGTTCAATGCAAGACCATAGTACCTACTATACTTGCATTGGGTCCTCAGATAAAAAGGGTTCAGTATGCAAAACCATAGTAAGTGATTCATGTTGCCTACTATAGTCTTGCATTGAACCCTCACATATGCAATTCATCTTTCTTTCAATACCCAACATCTACTAATGACTCGTTTCAGCAATGATTTATAGAGATAAAGATTTATGCATGTAATGTCTCACAGGGGCCTATAGTAACACACTCTAACATAGTAGTCAACATGCATTTCTGTGATGATGCATAGTGTCTACTTTGTGAATCGCGTTACAAGTAAACCTTCCCAAGACACCCAACCTAGACCACAACAAAGAATTATTTAATCAAGTTGATGACGGACTTAACCCTTATAGTGCAGGAACCAACTTCGTGCTTATGCAAACAGGTGAAATCCAGGCCAGCCGCCAAGTAAATTGGCAGCTGGCCTGGATCTAACCTGTTTGGTACTCTGAGTATCTTTCCTCATCAAAATTAAAATTAAGGAAAGTAGACAACACAAAAATGTATTTTTAGAAATTTGCCGAGCATTCTCAGGGTTAACCTATTCCTTCATAATTGGATCACAAGTTTGATCCAATTGAAAAGCATGGTAGATGTTCATAACAAAGAGTATGAAAATTGCATTTTTTTGTTGTATTGGGCTTAAACCACTGTCACAAGCAAATTTTACGTAAGAAAGGTAATTAATGCATAGAGACAAAGTGCCATGTATACATAATGCTCCATTAACACTATGGTGAACAACACCTTTCCTCTGATCTAAAGATCTGACAAAATTGACTTTTCAGTTTTTAATCATTTTAACGAGTAAAAACCATAAAATGTATTGGTTCACTTAAGGAAAAAAAAGCTTATATAACAGTATGTAATGAAATATTGCTTTCCCCCCTTTCTTACCACTGTTATACAAACCCCATATAAGCCTTGTTTAGTTATTTGTGAAGCTAATCGTTACTGACCGATGACCTGTCTATAGCATTCTGAAGCAAAAATAATATGCACAGATTAGTTCAGTTCCAAATAATATCTGCATATTTGTCTGATGGACTTACCAAAGCCATCCAAAGAAGTCTTATATTTTCAAAAATCTAAAATTTTAAGTAAATTTCTATTTAATTAACTCACTTACCAAATCTTTTTTTTTTATTTGATAACTTACCAAAGGTATTTCTCATTTAAAGCTCGGCTGAATTCTGGATTCTTTTTTTACAATCATGAACTTACCAATAACTTCAAACAAAACTATTTTTTAAAATTAACCTTTAAACTTACCAAAAAATTTCTCTTCTTTAAATATCTTACCAAAAATCTTATGTTTGTCCAAATGTGATAGTTCATCATTAGAATTAAGAACAGAATGTTTTATTTTAAATGCAACCGTTATAACTTACCACTCCTTATTTTTGCTTCATATAAACACTTTGTCATCAGTAACAACTTACAGACACTATAATGGTAACAGTCAAAAAACAGTTGTAAAAAGTCATTCAATAATTTATCTAAAAAGGTCAATCAAAAATTTATCTATACATCTATATACATGTTTATCAAACAAACAGTGATAATAACCACAGAGATGACAAAACTGGAAGCTGTACATATCAGGTAAACTGTCAGCAGTAATACCCTTATTGTTAAACCTTTCACCCTTTACCAAACGCCAAATTTCGACTGCCAAATTGAACGAGATTTCAAAATGTGATGAAAATTGAAGTATAATCTTCTGATAGGGCAGAAAACATTGTGGGAAAAGGAGAAATTGCTTGTTAAGAGCAATTTCTCCTTTTCCCACTATGGTTTCAAGAGTCGATTGCAACAAACTGGTCAAATGACGTTATTGTTTGGGAAAGGGTTAAACAACATGGTGAGGTCTCAGTGCAAGACTTTAGAAAGTGCTTTACACCTGTGAAGGACTTACTATAGTCTTGCACTGAACCCTCGATGAACAGTTCATTTTCCTCTTGGGTTTGTAACAAACAAGGGAGTCTAACAAGGCCCATTAATTAGATTAACTCATTTCCATTTACCATATTGAAGGTTCGATGCAAGACTATAAGAATTGCTAAACATAGGTAGAGGACATACTAGTGTCTTGCATTGAACCCTGGATGTTATGATTTCACATACTGCATCACCATAAAAACACTACAAGTGGAATGTCTTCAAGAACATTACCTACAGATATCCTGGTGAGAAAATCGAGATATGCTCATTCCCCCCATATGAAATATTGCTGCCCACATCAAAACTGAGAGCTTGAGCGCATGAAAATTTTAATGCATGGCAAATAGGCTTGCCCTTTTATTATACAGCAGTAATGAACGTGAAAAAGGCAGATTTGTTTCGTTTCTCAAACCATATTTTCAATGTTGATGTTTCCACTTTAATTTAAGAAGTCCTCTTATATGGGTGCATGAAAAGAGTCAACATAAGGAACCTGTTCATCTTTTACTTATTTTCTCAGAGAGTTAACTCTTAAAGTGCTGGAATCAACTTTGTTTATTCAAACAGGTTAGATCCAGGTCAGCTGCCAAGTAAATTCATGGCTGGCCTGTGATCTTACCTGTTTGCTACTCTGAGTATCCTTACTCAACTAAGTTAAGCAGATAATCAATGTTTTGGAACGCAGGACACAAAAATCTGTTTTTAGAATATTACCCAGCATTCTAAGGGTTAACCCTTTGCGAGCTCCCAATTTTGGCAGGTCTTCGGAAATTCTACAAAGGAGCCTTCTTAAAAACCCTGTCATGCACATACGCAATCAACTATCTTGTTTGAAAGAACTTTAAAACCAATTAAAAAATTTGATCTTTTAATTCTTAATTTGGATGAAAATGAAATACTTTTCTCACATCAAATAAATGGCCTTCAACAATTTTTTTCCCAAATGTTTTTGGTTTTTCCCAAATGTTTGGTTTCCCCCAAATGTTTTGGAAGACATTTATGTCAAGATACTTTTCATTAAGGCTGAAACATTTGGAGAATTTGCACTTATCAAGGACACTTAACTATCTACAAGGTTTCCTCTTCATTTATATGACCAAACACAAGCCTAATATAGGATTAGCATTATGAGAACAGGTTTTTTATTGCATCAATTAGAATCAACACAGCATCAATTAGAATCAACACAGGAAAGTCTTGCGGCATTATCACTCCCAGAAAACATAAACAAAATAGCACTAAATAATAGAAAGAGCATGAGAAAGGTGTCCGGGTGCTTTCTCACCTCTTATGCTTATCAACTTCAGGTTGAAAAACAGCATAACAATAGACATACCAATGCTGTTGCCAGTTCGAGACCAAGGAATCATAATCATTTAAACAAATCTTAAATGAGTACACAAAGTCTTGCATAGTTTTGTAAAGTTCCAGATCCAAAATTCAGACAACCTTATTGTTCACCACCTAGGACAAATGTTATCTTTCCACAAACTCCCATTTCCTGATGTAACCATTCTTCACTTGATCCCCAAGTAACTTCATAATTCTCATTTCTACATCTGAATAACAAACAATACAAGTTAACCATGCTGAAAGGGATGTTTGTTTGGTAAAACCCTGGATTATTGAACTGTTGTAGAACTTTTTAGACAGGTACACTTGTTTTAACAGAAGGAGATTTAATTGTTCTTGTTGCACATAAAACGATGTTTGAGGTGGAATTTGTCTCTTGTTCTACAGCGCAAGGAAGTGCAGGCCTAGACCAACAAGTAAGTTAATTATCGTGTAACTTATTACTGTTGTTGATGACAAAATGGCTTAACCACCACAGACCTTTAGGTATCATGGCCAATCAGAATGATTGGTTGATCACGATTTGAGGGTTCAGTGCAAGACTATAGTAAGTGCTTCATGCTTATGAAGCACTTACTATAGTCTTGCACTGAACCCTCGAATTGTTTGTATTCACTTATTTTATTCATTATTCACATTTCAAGGAAGGGGCGAAGATTTGCTAGATTTTACTAATACTCGCATAAATCTCCAATAGGGTCTAAACTTTCGATAATAACCAAGTGTTTAAATATGCCAATATATGCCCAAAGGCTATCCCAGCAAATACAGAATTCTCTTTATCAGACACCTTGGTGTTACATTAACTTTGCTGATGATTAATAAATGGTGAGAAGTGATGGAATAGGTGATATTGCCAATCTTTTCCTCATTGAATTTATATAGCAGGTAATTTATTACCTGATAAAACTGAATGAATATATAAAGCAAGATATCCTTGTCTACAAGGATATCAGCTGAAGTTTAAAGCTTCAGGTAGAATACCCATAATCCGCTATTTTGAAAGTATTTTTTGTCAGCTTAATTGGGTCTTTCTCGGTATTCATTAGCTGGTGCCAGGACTATTCGCTTTTGAAGATGGCTATAATGTAATTTATGGGAAACTGTCAACCATGAAGAAGTCATGTCAGACAAATATTTTGTTACATTATGGCCAATGAGTGTTTTTTTCTTGTAGAATGTAAACTTGGGAAAAAATGAAAAGAGTTAATATCATTTCCTTTTTGCATAAATAAGAACCAACAATGGATAATAATTTGTTTTCCAATTGATATAATTATGTATGTGCAGACCAAAGTTTGAAACTTTAACCCTTTCATCACAAAAGTTTTGAGCATTAAAACCTTAACAGCAGACAGGACTTGAAATATATTTAAATATATAAACATAATTCCTTAGTTACTTCAGGTAGAAATCATTGAGGAAAAAAGGAGAAATTTTATCATAATGGTTTATTTCTCCTTATCTAACAATTGTTCTGGAAGTCTTATGCTGTTAACATTTTAATGAGTACAGGTGATTGTATAAAGAAAGGGTTAACCCAAGCATGAAATACCAAAATATTTTCTAAGCACAAGTCTAGACATAGACATCCTTCCTTTATTACAAAGCCAAAAGGCTGGGTTTTGAAAACAATGCACTAGAAAAGAAAATAACTCAAGCAGAGCAGTTTCATATTTTTATACAGCGTTTCCAAACTGAATAAGATTTTGTCAAACCACAAAATAAACCCCATTATCAATGGAGTATCAAATGAGTTTCCAGTTCTTATAACAGTCCTTCTGCAAAAAAGGGTTTGTAAATAAAGGAAGGTGTGAGAACATATCAATTAAGACAAGTCTTATACATGTATAACCCATCACCAATCATTAAGTAGGTACTCATAAATACCTACAACATAGGTTACAGAGAAATAACAATCAAGTTAACAAGAGGAATACACCCTTTAATTTGGCCTCTGATCCAAATAAGTCATAAGTCACCAAAAATCTAAAAAAGAAAACATTGAAGAAAAAGAAACAATTTGCTCAAACACTTTCTTTTATTTGAATGTTTTCAAAAGAGAACATGCTATATATTTATCCAAGATTCTCCAACACACGTTAAGGGTGAATGTCTCTCTCATCTTAGACATAGTAAACAGCAAAAACAATAAGCCTTGGAATGCAAATTAGTTTCTTTGTCTAACCTCCTTCTTAACCATAACACATCCAACATTCGTCGGAGACAGTCCAAATTTGTCATCTAATTTTGGTAACATCAACTTACATCATTTCCCCAAAAGAGACTTTGTAACTGGTCAAAATTGAAAGGGACAGCAGACAACAAAAGTACATGGAAGTACCAAAAACGTTCTCCTTAAGATATTAGGTAAAGACCATTGAAACATAGGGATATCTTGCTCATTAGGAAAAAATAAACTTAATGCTTCAGCAAACATGTTGTAGGAGATATACTGTGGCTTTCTTGGAATCATCAGTCTAAGGCTAAGGTACAAAGGTGTCTTACCAAAGGTCACCCCAAGACACCTGTCTCACCAGTGGAGCTTATACCCAATACCCCCAAGTTCTAAGACAACCACCTTATCCCTTATAGCGCTGGAACAGACTTCATGCCTATGCATACAGGTTAGATCCAGGCCAGCCGCCAAGAAAATTGGTGGCTGGCCTGTGATCTAACCCTGTTTGCCACTCTGAGTATCTTTCCTCTTTAATTAGGCAGATATCTATGGTTTTGGAAAGCAGATGACACAAAAATCTATGTTTAGAAAATCACCCAGCATTCTAAGGGTTAACCACTGAGCCATGCAGGACCCTAAGTTTATACTGGTGCATTCATTCTACTGAGTCTTGACAGTTTTCCAAGAACTGTTGAGACCACACCCAACAATATCCAATTAAATCCTTTTGTTTTTGTGACTAGTTCAAAGTTGTAACAGCAGACATCAGTAATAAAGCCGTTTTAGCAGAATAAATCAAGGCAAGGACTGCAATAATTCTTCTACTATCGTTAAGAACTTTTTCAAGAATTCAGTACAAAACTAATGTAAATTACCTTACATTTTGTGAAGCACTTACAGTGTTAATTTTCTCATCAATTTCCCGAAAAATCATTACTTTCCTTCATTTTAATCGATTTTCCATGGAAAAACCCATTGCTTTTTAATTTTTGTTAAAAAAGCCCATTGATTTAATTCAGAAAAAAGAATCACTGCACTTATCATAGTCTTGCATGGAGCCCTCAATTTGCAGTCTAAGACTGAGAAATCCACAATGCTATCCAGTGATGGTGCATGAGTTTAGATGGTTCAAACAGATGTCAAAGGAATTTTTCCCACCATTAAAGCCTAATAAATGTGCAAGTGTGTTTGTATTTGTTGAGTCTAGAACGTGTGAGTTAAGTAGTTTACTACAAGTCACCTTAAACTCCAATAACCCTTACGAATAACATCAGCAACAAACTGGCCCTTAACCCTTTACCAAGCGCCAAATTTTCGACTGTCCCAAATTGAAAGAGTTTGCAGACGACATTTCAAAATGTGATGAAATTGGAAAATATTCTGCTGATAGGGCAGAAAACATTGCGGGAAAAAGAAAAGTTGCTTGTTACAAAACTGGTCAAATAAACCACTGAATAATAGTAAACTTTCAGTTTGGTTGCCACTTAAAAACTGTAAAAATATGATTATTGAAGAAGATCCTTCAGATGTGCTTCGAACACTTTGTTCCAATACTGTCTACACAATTTTCTTTATAGACATCATGGGGCTCTTTAGTACAATCCTCAATCCTTAAAACACAGCCAAAAACAATAAAATGGGGAAAAAGAGGACAGTGTTAGTTACAAAGAAATTATTTGATTGTAATAATTCTTTTTTAATGTGCCTGTGGCAAATAGCATTGAAAGAAGAATTGGCATCTGGTTGGCAAATTCTTTCCACCTTTCTATTATGATGAATTCATCCAAACATGCCATTTTCAATCAAGCATATTTACCCTAGAGTACAAAGCAATCCTCAAAACGTAAAGATACCATAAAGACAAATTTGGACTACCTCAGGTTTGTTGGATGATAGCTTATGAATCTTGATAGGCGATAAAACTTACAGTGCATGTCACGTTCATGTTCATACTCAATAAAGGCATAGCCTCTCGGCTTTCCACTAAACTTGTCACATCCAACTTTGATCTGAAAGTGAAGAAAAGAAAAGGTATTAATAGAAAAGGCTTAAAGACAACCTGATCAAGACCACTAACTTAACCCAAAGAATGCCGGATAATGTTCTAAAAATAGATTTGTGTATCCTCTGCTTTCCAAAACCTTGAATATAACCTTTATTTTGTTGAGAAAAGATATTCAGAGAAGCCAACAGGTTAAATCACAGGCCAGCTGTCAATTTAGATTTTGGCTGGCCTGGATCTAACCTGTTTGCAAAAGCATGAAGTAGGTTAAGCAATCTGTAGAATGGAATTAGTAATCATATAGAATCAAAATATAAAAAATATCTGTGATTTCGATATTTACCGTTGTGACAAATAGAGAAATTCCTTTTGATGAGCAATTTTATCATATTACTGTCAATGGTTTGTGTAGCTGTTAGTCATGGTTATTTCATATATCTTTAGCTGCAAGTGAATCAATATGATATCTTACAATACAGGTGCGTTCAAAAAAAGTATTTAACCTTTTACCAAACACCAAATTTTTGACTGTCCCAAATTGGAAGAGTCTGGAGACAACATTTCAAATTGTGTTAAAATTGAAAAACAATTCCCTGATAGGGCAGAAAACATTGTGGGAAAAGGAAAAATTGCTGGTTATGAGCAAATTCTCCTTTTCCAACAATGTTTTCCAGAGTTGTCAGCAACAAACTGGTCAAATATTGTTATTGTTCGGAAATGGGTTAAGAAAGAAAGGGATGAACCATGCAATGTTCAATCAGTTGATTGAGACACAAAAAGAGCATGTTAAATGGAAGGTTGTTTCTGTCAAACAAATTGACTGCTGTCTGTGATTAATGTTTTCTCTTATCACGTTGTTTCCTAATGATTTGGACCTCAGCAAAACCTATCAACTAAAATTTGGCAGTTGACCAACAGACCTAGGAAAAATTTTTAAGCCTTTACCAAACACCAAATTTTTTACTGTCCGAAATTGAAATAGTTTGTAGAAGACATTTTGAAATGTGATGAAATTGGAAGTTATCTTCTGATAAGGCAGAAAACATTGTGGGAAAATAAAAAAATGCTCATTATGAGCAAATTCTCCTTTTCCAACAATGTTTTCCAGAGTCTTCAGCAACAAAATCGTCAAATATTGTTATTGTTCGGAAATGGGTTAAGAAAGAAAGGGATGAACCATGCAATGTTCAATCAGTTGATTGAGACACAAAAAGAGCATGTTAAATGGAAGGTTGTTTCTGTCAAACAAATTGACTGCTGTCTGTGATTAATGTTTTCTCTTATAACGTTGTTTCCGAATGATTTAGACCTCGGCAAAACCTATCAACTTTGGCAGTTGACCAACAGACTTGGGAAGAAAATTTTAAGCAACGGATTGAGTGTGAAACGCATGATTATCTGGAACTCGCTTGTCAATGCTTATAATAAAGAGCAGAGGAAAAAATGGATGAAATGTTCTTCCAATTGTGGGAGTTGGCAGTCATAAGCATTCTTTTTACATCTCCATCTCACCCATGCCAAAACATACCCTGGGTTTACCTCTTTACCATGCAATACCATCTTTCCGTCTTTCAATTCAAAACATTGTCGATATGAATTATGAAAATTTCGTCTAGCCTTTAATATGCATTTGGTGCATTCACGGAAAAAGAGGAAAATTACTCATAGGCCTTCAATAGATAAAAAAAAAAGGTGCCATGAAGACTTCTAACCAGTTACCCCCATTTTGAAATTTGTGAGAAGTCCAACCTCAAAGCACAAGCAGACACCAAACTAGCACAAAAAAAGATGTGTTTCATTTGTGTGTTGTTAGTTAGAAAGCATTGAAACAAATGGATAAAAATGCTCTTCAGAACATTTTCCTTTTAGTCACAGTGGTTTTCAAAGACTTCAACAGTAAGTTGCATTAATTTGAGATATTATCGAGAAAGAGACTTAGTCTAAGCATTGTGAATTCTTTGTAATATACACAGTGGTTACTTAAAGATGTTTGTTTTTTCTAAAGTCAATATGCTTTCTAACAAAGTTGAAGATTTTATCTTCTCATACAAGTGTGATAATAAAGGTTGAATAACGAATACTTCACGAAGACAGGAAGAAAGTCTTACCACTGCAGGATTTTTCTTAATCCTTTACCTTCAGATTAATAAATTGAAGAAAAGTTTAAAATAATTTACAAAATAATAAACAAACATTCATGTAAATCTGTATAAATGTTTCAGAATTATTAAAACACTAACAGGTTAAAAGGAAAGTAATGCCCATTGTGAACAAACTCTCCTCTTCATTTCAAAATGCTGTTTGCTGGAAAGATGTTATTTGGGACAGAGCTTGAGTAGCTATCATAGGTAGATAACCCTTTACCAAAAGCCAAAGTTCCAACAGTTACTGTCCAGAATTGAAAAAGTTTGCAGACGAAATTTCAAAATGTGAGCAAATTGAAGAATAATCTCCTGATAGGGCAGAAAACATTGTGGGAACAGGAGAAATTGCTCGTTCAGAGCAATTCCTCCTTTTCCCACAATGTTTTCCTGAGTCGTCTTCAACAAACTGGTCAAATGTCGTTATTGTTTGGTAAAGGGTTAACAAACCGTTATTTAGGACAGAGTGAGTAGTTACAATAGGTAGATAATCCACAACATATAGATAACAACGTTCCCCACTTATCTCCCATTCCCTGGGGCAGCCCTTCATAGCCAAAAGTTCATCAGATGTCAGTGACAGTCTTAAACAATTCTTAAGCAGCAAATCAACAAATTTTACTAACATGTATTCTCTTCTTGTATCATATCATTGGTTAAAGTACAGGGGGTGGTCAAATCAATTTTCCCAATTGCCCAGCTTGTCCAGAAGCATACAAGGACAAGTGAAATTTTACTTTATTACCATTAAACGGACAAATACAAAACCAGATTTGGCATGTACGGAAAAGTAAATCAAAATCATATTTTGCCACCCTAGAAGTATCAATAGCTAACACATGAATAAAGGAAAAAATAACTTAAATTATGAAGATAAGCAAAATCCCATTTGTTCAAAATATTTTCATATGACTTGTTATGTCCAACACTCAGCAGAGAAAGCCAGTCAAAGGGCACATGTCCAAAACAGTCAGTGTTCGACTGCAATTTCTCTGCTGGGTATTAACGCTGCTATAAAGCATGGGTTAACGCTGCTATAAAGCATGGGTTAACGCTGCTATAAAGCATGGGTTATAAATCATCAGAAATGGAAAGTTGATGGTCACCTCATGTGGGGTACGCAATGTGGCTATTATTGGCAAAAGTAGGTGAAAAAAGATAGAATACATGTACCTGGGCATGGCCATCTTGTTCGGACACAAGATCATAAACATTGATCATGTTTTCTTCAGTCTGAACAATAAATTTCATATCACAGGTTCAGCCCAACACTATAGTATAAGTGCTTCACATAGTGAAGACCTTACTATAGTCTTGCATTGAATCCTTGATATGTGAATTAAAATAAATATTGTGTGGAGGATGATTATCAATCAATGCATTGACATTCCTAAGTGGCCTTGGTGAATACATAAACAGCAATTGGCTACATATTTCATATCATTTACTCAGTTTTCTGTTTTAGATTATTCTCTCAAAGGTCTGAATAATGTGTAGTAATTATTTTCACATAATGTGATGTAGTTATAAATCCTGTTATTATCAATTATTTTATCCAAGGGAAGTAACTCTCCTTTCCTTATTTTTTGTACCCAACTATAATATTGCCCTCATTGAGTTTACAAGGAAAGAACCCTGGCAAGAATTCAATAACTGTGTTCATGAACATACAAATAATCATGATTACAAAACTGTTTTTGAATGTATTCATGAACTTAATGAACAAGGTCATGACCAATTTTGTTTTCATGAATAGTCATTTTGCTGTTTGTGTCTGTTCAAGAACACAGTTCTCAAATCATTGGCACATTAGCAGGTGAGTAAACCTGGTTTCAAAAGTTCAGACTATTATTTCTATGAACCACATGATCTTGTGAAATGTGTCACTGTCCTGGAAACAAACCTTTACATCTGATTTCAATCACTGGGAGAGGTCAAATAAAGAGAGCTTAGCCCTTATAGCGCTGGAACAGACTCCATGCATATGCAAACAGGTTAAATCTAGGCCAGTTGTTTGTAATCCAACTTGTTCACTACTATGGGTGTCTTTCCTCATCAAATTTATGCAGATACCTAAAGTTCTAGAAAGCAGACCAGACAACACAAAAATCTATATTTAGAAAATTAGCCAGCAATTTAAATGCTAAAAAAATCATGATCACATTTTTCTGGTAGAAACCATCTTGACAAGCAGTAATTGCTTGTTACCACCAATATCTTCACTTGTCACAATGTATATCATTTAATTAGGACTTCAATTGCAGGCACAAATGTCTAACCCTTTAATACAGTGCTTGAACCGACTTTAAACTTATGCAAACAGGTAAGATCCAGGCCAGCCGCAAAGTATATTGGCGGCTGGCCTGTGACCTAACCTGTTTGCTATTCTGAGCATCTTTCCTCATCAAAATAAAGCAGATATCTTAGATTTTGGAAAGCAGACGACACAAAAATCTTTTTTTAGAAAATTACCCAGCATTCTAAGGGATAAACAATTCCTTCTCGAAGATTCAGTACTAAGAGTGAGCCTCTCACACACAAAATTAAATACTTGCTAGAGTCTTCCATTGAATTCTCAATATGCGGTTGGTGTAGGTTTGAAATCTCACACCCAAAATGGGAACTGACAATGGAAATGGTGCGTAGTGACATATGGGGTAACATCAAGGGTGTGGACTCCCCTGCAAATGCAATTTTTATGAGGCAATAAGGGTAGATGGAAAGGTTAATTGATAATTAGTAGAGAAATAGCAGCACTATCAGCAATGGAATCTCAGTAATGCTGTTACCTTTCAACTGAGTTATACTAATGTCTGTTCCGAGTTTTCAAAAGTGGTCCAACCATTTCACCCAGCCACCCAAAAGTTTGGTGATGATCACCCCTGTGTTAAGGTTTCAAGAACTGTGTTCATGAAGTTGATGAACAAGTATTAACAATAACTGGCCGTTCATTAAAAAAAAGAAAGCTGTTCTAAAACTTTCAATTACTGGTTCATGAACATCAAGAACAAGTTTGGGGGGTGGGGGTGTTTGTCATCAATTTTGATATTTCATGAATATCTTTTGTCACCTTCACTTTTAGCCATCATCTTATATGTTTTTTTTTGCATCTCATTGTTTAAGGTAAATTGAGTGTCAGCATTTCTATGTATATTATAACTTTCCTGTGATTCACCAATACTAACATATGATTTTGATATGTGTCTTGCCAAATGACACACTCCGAAAACAAGCAGTGTCTGCAAGGCCCTTACGTGGGACCCAAACATAATACACGCCCATCACCTTTACCACATGACCTTACAAGGACCAAAGTTTAAAATAATTGAGAAGTGTTAACCAGTAGAACGCTGGGTAATTTTCTATTGAAAGATTTTTGTGTTGTTTGCTTTCCAAAACCTTAAGTTTCTGTTGAATTTCAGTGAGAAAAGATACTAGGAGTAGGAAACAGGTTAGATCACAGGCCAGCCGCCAATTTACTTGGCGGCTGGCCTGTGAACTAACCAATTTGCATAAGCATGCACAAGTCAGTTCCAGCACTACAAGTGTTAATTTTCTAGTGAACCTCTGTTTGACCCAAGCCAACAATGTACAGAAGGCTAGGTAGCCGCATCCTATACCACAGGAAGTTAGTTTATCAGGCTTCATTTCCACAGTGTAAACAATGACCCGCTGAGATTGCATGCAGTTGGAATTAATTATGGACCAGTGAGATATTAATTACAGATATTGATTTAGTAATCAATTCCAACAAACCCACTGTTAGTGGTGATTTCAAGAAGAAAACTGTGATGGATAGACTGGAAAGGTAGACCTGTAACCCAGGTGCAGTTAAGTTGTCATACTGTTAGGTCTATGTACGTTGCATATTTCAAAACCTATTTACCCTTATAGTGCTGGAGCTGACTTTATGCTAATGCAAACAGGCTAACCTGTTTGCTACTCTAAGTATCTTTCCTCAACAAAAATTAAGCAGATATTTAAGGTTTTGGAAAGCAGATGACATGAAAGTCTATATCTAGAAATTTGGAAAGGTGTAATGGACAGATTATCATCAGTTTACGAAGTCTGGCGCCAGTCTAGCCAGCCCCCCCCCCCCTCACTTTCAGGTGATAAAAATAGCCTGGCCTATAAATACATTTGCAATCACATCTTTTGAATACTGAGATTCTGGAAACCCTGATAATAATCAAAGCACCAGTAGTACTTGGAACACATAACGCCTCACTTTCCATGAAACCATGCAACTTTCAGCTAGCTGCAGCAGACGATATATTAATCTTTTATCAAAAGTATACAAACAAAAGAAAGAACAAAGCATCAAAAAAACATTTAAACACTTTTCATAGTGACAAAATAAGGAACACTCATAGAAAATTGACTCAATGAATGAATGGTGTTTTAAGGCGCATCGACCGAAAAAATTAACTGATGCAATCAATTAAATGAAAGAAAAGCAACAAATCTTGGCTTGGCAAATTAACTAAACAATGATTTTATTGGTTTGCCTTCATTTCATGCTTTTGCAAATATGATTTTGGAAGAAATCGATTTTGGAAGCCAATTCATTTTGTCGCAATGTAACAAGAATTGAGTTGTATCTCCTTTTGTCGGTGGCTACTAAATTCTGATGCAGTAGGATATTTTCTAAATGACATGGAGCAGGGTGTTAAAATATGTGTAAATAGGACAGAATGAGTAAATGTACCAATGTATCATCATGAAATGATGGTTCCCATTCTAAAATACCTTTGGTACAGTAGAAACCACCATAAAGGTTCAATGCAAGACAGTCATAAGTCCTCCACAATCGTAAAGCACTTACTACAGTCATGCAGCAAACCTTTTAACCCATTCCCAAACGCCAAATCTTCGACTGTCCCAAATTGAAAGAGCTTGCAGACGAAATTTCAAAATGTGATGAAATTGAAAAGTGATCTTCTTAAAGCGTAGAAAACATTGTGGGAAAAGAAAAAATTGCTCATCATGAGCAATTTCTCCTTTCCCAACAAAGTTTTCCAAAGTTGTCTGCAACAAAGTGGTCAAATGTAGATATTGTTTAGTAAAGGGTTAAGTCTTGCCCCCACTAACACCACTATTGTCTGTTTCAATTATCAAGGACAAGTTAATGCCCTTCGCCCATTCCAAGACATAGCAATCACCCTGAAACAACATAAACCCTTATAGTGCTGAAACCCACTTTAAGCTTGTGCAAACAGGTTAGATCCAGGCCAGCTGCCAAGTAAATTGGCAGCTGGCCTGTAATCTAACCTGTTTGCTACTCTAGGTATCTTTCCTCCACAAAATATAGCAGATATTCAAGGTTTTGGAAAGCAGACAACACAAACATTTATATCTAGAAAATTACCCAGCTTTCTAAGGGTAAAACCATACATACTCAACATAATTTGTTAGACCTACATCACCATTACACAGAACCTCGAACAAGGTGTGAACATTCTTCATGCTGCCACAACTCGGGCCGTACTCCGATTTCATCCACTTCTACGTTTCTCATCAGTGAGCCTACTTATTTATTTATTACTGGCATCTAATCAGATTTCGGTTCCAATTTCAACCCAATCAAACAAACAGGGTTTCCATGATCCAAACAGGTGCTTTTTAGGACAATTTTGCCTTTTCTACAATTAGCTACACCCCTGCAACCAAATGGGTGTGTTATCTGTATTAAATGTTTTATAAAATGCATTTCCATTCTGCAGAGAAGTGTATGAATAGAACAACTTTATTCAAAAATAACTTCCAAACCATAGTTTTTTCCAAACTTCACAAAGAACAATATTTTTCTTACACTCAACACCTATCATCTGCCATTTCATTGAATTTCCTCCAATCACATTAGTTCCCCTCAAGAATTTGATTTCTTGAAAATCTAAATAATTGTACTAGCAAACACCTGAATTTTTCAATCACAGAGCGCCATTCAAAGTTTACTGAACCCTTGCTGATAAACCATTTAACATCTAGATTTGATAAGTTAACCAATGAACTTAACTTCGAATTTCCTCAATTAACATCAGTTTTCTAACAAACAAACAAAAATGAATAAGCTCATCAAAACATACTTGTTGAAAGCCATATATCTTTTTGTCTTTTGTCAGAATGCTTTCCATTATCATCAATATCAGGCAAATTGAAAGGACATATCAAAAGTTGGTTAGCCACAATGCAAGGGTTACCACCAAAAGAGTTTCGTTCTAGAGAAAAAGAGTTGAATCCAACTATGTTTGATGTTTGAAAAGGAACTACTGTATTATTCATTACCAGGAAGAGCAGGCCTCACAAAAGATAAAAGTTTGTGGACAGAACAGAACTCATTGGGAAGAATTACCTATTTCTTAAACCAATATATCTGGGAATAATACTATTGAATGGTTGTGGCACAAGGAAATATTCATCAAGATGTGTGTTGACTTTGAGTATATTTTATTTCAACTGTTCTTGGAGACCGTGTTTCAGAAACTCAGAGAACCAGTATTATCGTTACAAATGTGTCTTCAGGACTGATTATATCATAATCTTACAGTGAGAACTTTCCTTTTCAGTGGAAATAGTAAGCGGTAAAAAAATCTTTCTTTCTTGGGGTGAGGGTGGTTGCCAATTGGGACGTGCAATTATAAATTGGCATAAAATTACAAACAATATCAAGCAGTTCTCTAAAACAAATTCAAACGCAACTGCACCAGATGATATTCAAATCACTAGGTTTCTAATTAATGAGTAAGTTCTTAATAATTATCACCATAATCATGAAATGGCATTTTTTCAAATTATTTGTAGCCAAAATGATAATTGATAAAGACATCATATCAAATGTAAATATCGGCTTAAAGTCAAACACTGGTGACAAAACCAATAACTGATTGTAATAATTGCTAAGTTATATTAATGAGAGTGACTGAATTGTCATTTCAATACAGGAAAGACAATTGTCTTAATATTTCCTTTCTTGCATTGCTCGTGTTTATCAATGTGATAATATGAATCCTTAGATATAGCTGTGGCAAACATCTCAAAACATTATACATTCATCTTTTCTATAATCAATGTTTTGTTGAATCAAGTCCAAATGTTTCCGAGATTAACTACACTCTTAGTTAGCAATGACGTCTTACGAACCTTTTCACAGGTCTTTGATTCGCACGTCATCGAGGGCCAAAGTAAACAGCTGTTGTAGCAAATAGGATAGATCACAGGCCAGCCCCCAAGTTACTTGGTAGCTGGCCTGGATCCAATCTGTTTGCATAAGCATGAAGTCGGTTCCAGCACTGTAAGGGTAAAACAATTTTAACAGACTTAGAATTTGTGAGTAGGATATACTGAAAGCAACACAAGACTGTTGTCTAAAACAGTTGGAGGAAAAGGTCGATAAATCAGACTGTTGTCTAAAACAGTTGGAGGAAAAGGTCGATAAATCAGACTGTTGTCTAAAACAGTTGGAGGAAAAGGTCGATAAATCAGACTGTTGTCTAAAACAGTTGGAGGAAAAGGTCGATAAATCAGACTGTTGTCTAAAACAGTTGGAGGAAAAGGTCGATAAATCAGACTGTTGTCTAAAACAGTTGGAGGAAAAGGTCGATAAATCAGACTGTTGTCTAAAACAGTTGGAGGAAAAGGTCGATAAATCAGACTGTTGTCTAAAACAGTTGGAGGAAAAGGTCGATAAATCAGACTGTTGTCTAAAACAGTTGGAGGAAAAGGTCGATAAATCAGACTGTTGTCTAAAACAGTTGGAGGAAAAGGTCGATAAATCAGACTGTTGTCTAAAACAGTTGGAGGAAAAGGTCGATAAATCAGACTGTTGTCTAAAACAGTTGGAGGAAAAGGTCGATAAATCAGACTGTTGTCTAAAACAGTTGGAGGAAAAGGTCGATAAATCGGGTGGTGTTCTACAAACTTTGGAACTTTGATAAGAAGTATTTTGGGCTTATCAGCAACATCTTTTGCCAATAGAGCAACTCATTATCTCCTATCAATTTGTTTTCATTCAATTTACATAAAACTTCTCTATTTCTTATTTATCACCTAGGATTTCAAATCAAACCAGCGCCATAACTTTTAATGCAGATTGCTCAGACCTGAAATGCAACAAGTGGTACATTCCAGTCAAGTTCTATGAAGGGGAAGTCAAATTTACCTGCACAATGATACAAACATTTACTTCATCCTTTTGCATGCATTTTGTAACACTTTATTATGAGACCATGCATTATGATACTATCATGCCATACAGAAAGATTTCTGCTACAAGCCATTGCAGCAATTATTTCTACAAAATACCTCAAATATTTTTTATTTTCATACTTATCCAATTTCTGTTGTTTTTAACTTTCAGAAGTCCCACAAACCCCATACAGACTGTAAGCAAGGGGTTTGATTGAATTACCAATGCATACTCATACAATAACTGGGCTTATTATCTGCCCTGCAAGAAATTTCTCTTTTCATAAATAATCCTTGACAAGGTTGGAAAACCTGTCAATAAAGTTAAGAATAACAAGTTTATTTTGCAGGATTAATCAATAGACTCCAGGGCCATCTAAACTTCCGAGAATTATCTTCAGCTCCATTCATATTTCAGTCTATGCTTATAGCATTTACTAAGTAATCATTTTGGTCGCACAAAGAGAGTAAGCAGTGTCTATTGTAAAGTTCAGTGCAATACTATCGTAAGTGCTTCACATTTGTGAAGCACTTACTATAGTCTTGCATTGAACAGTCAAATTAAACTCGAGGTTTAAAATGGAAGATGTTCCTTCCTAAGGAAAAGAGTTCTTGGAAAAGGACATTTCAATCCCTTTTCCCACATTGTCGCATAAAAATGTCCAAACAAGATGGCGGCGCCACAGGTTTTGAAAAAAAAGTAATCTAAAAAACGCTTAAATACCTGCTATGATTTATGGGAGCCGCCATTTACTATCTGTTTTTCATGGTAAACATTGATCACATGATCTGCCTGTGTATAGTTATACATACATATATTGTTGAAAAAGGATTCATGCCTATTTTATATCAATAATCAACCATGGAAGAATTGGGAGCGAAGAAGAGTATTTGAAAGGAGTGATTTTATTTGCCATTAATCTTTTCAGGGGAAACATCTCCTGTGATTAAGAGTTTTCACTAATTGGTGCCACATGGATTTACAGTGGTTTGCTATGAAACCCTTCAGTCAAAATGAACACTCTTTTTAAGACCAAAGTGGTGCTTCAGACTTTTTAAACCACTCTGGGACAAGGAAACTTTGCTGGTAAAAATCAACTTCATTTATCAACTGCTAAGTTTTTTCCATCTATCCATATTTACAAAAAACGTTCTATTTTCCATAATTACAATACAGGTCCATGTTCATGCAATTGATTTGTTTCAATGCTTTCATGTAAGACAAACCTCAAAATTTCCTTTGATGCAATTGATTTGCTGGTACAAAAAGCCAGAGGCATATTGGCATCATTTTGTAGGTATGAAATACAAAAGAATTAGTTCTGCCCCTTACTGCATTCAATTTGGGACAGGAAATTGAAAAGCATCAGGGAGAAAGGAAATAACAAGTAGAATATGATAGTCAATACAAAGAAGAAACACTATCATGCACCACCAATCTATCCAATATTAACTTGCATAAGTATATTTTCTACCTTATCTTCATATCCATTTATTTGCTGCAAAACACTTAAATGATTGGTTTAATATGTAAGGAATAACAGACAATACTTACAAAACATGAGAAGTAAACATTTCTTTTGTGATATTATGTAGAATGCATTGTTGCCAAAATATTAATTATTTGTCACAAGAAAAGTGGTTTCTAACAGCCTTCGGTTCTGGTAAGATAGCCTTCAGTAGTAAAAACGATTTATGGTTTAGATAGGTACCGATATTACTTGTTTGATTGGTGATAGGCATATGTTCAACCAATCGACAATCATAAAAGTCCTTCAACTTTCAAATTGGTACTTTAGTGAAAGAAACGTGCCTTTCACACCATTCATACTTTTACATAATAACCAATCTTTTTAAATAGGATCAATATCAGTGAATAATCTTGTATCAAAGAAATGATTATATGACAAATACAGTTTATTTTTTGAGAAGATACAAGCATATCTATGCTTGGAGACAATAAGCATTATTGAAAAAGAAAATCAAAAGTGGTTTCCTTTTCAAACAAGGGTATCAACAATAATCCCCAAATGAACACATAAAATGCAGGAAATGATCATAGCATAGAAATAAACAGTAAAATGCCAATATTTCTACAGATCATTAATTAGATAAATCACCAAAGCAACACATAAAACGAGTACTGAGCAATAGAGAAAGACAAAAAAGTTCATCATGAGACTTGGTGGATCATTTTGCGGGCTTACCAAGAACCCTGTTAACCCTTTACCAAACGCCAAATTTTTGAATGTCCCAAATTGAAAGAGATTGCAGACATTTCAAAATTGGATGAAATTGGAAAATAATCCTATGATAGGCTAGAAAACATGGTGGAAAAAGGAGAAATTGCTCGTTACGAGCAAATTCTCCTTTTCCCACAATGTTTTCCAGAATTGTATGCAACAAAGTGGTTAAATGTCATTATTGTTTGGTAATGGGTAACACACTACCACTATACGTAACCTTTGTGCACCTTGCAGCAGACAACTTTCAAAAAGCAATGTGGAAAAAGGAGAAATTGCTTGTATAATAAGCATTTTTTTCCTTTTGCCACAATGCTTTTTCAATCTATTCACATATCATGACAGGAGAACTGAAAGGTTTTTCACATGTTTCCATAGCTTTTCTAAAGTCGTCTGCTTAGAGTAAGAAAATGCAGGTCTGCAGGTGGTAAAGAGTTAATCATTTATCAAACCTTTTCACCCTCCCTAACACTTTTGATGGTAGATAAGGGTTGAGATTGGGAAATATTTACCAGTGTGGAACATTAACAGGAAAAGTCAGTCTCAGTGTGGGACAATTTACTGGAATCATAAACCATATCTCTCAGCTTTGTGGGTGTTTCTTTTTTCTGTTTTGCCAAAACAACTTGTGGATTATACAGCAAGTATCATAATGCATGTACATAGGTAACGGACTTTGAAAATTGCTGAAGTTCTCCCACCAGTAGACAGAAGTTCTACACTCCAGAACAAGACACCAGCATCGCCATGGAGTGGTAGTTAATATAAAATCTCCCCACACCGGATAAAAATCATAAACTGTGCAAACAACATTCAATACGCCTATCAACTGGAGACTTTCTCCAAGTGCAAAGAGCATCATCAATTTTGATTGAAGGGCTCAGGGAAACCTATTTTTGCTATAAAATCGTTACAGTATAGAGATACCTTGGGACAGTGAGACTGCCAGGAAACCTTTGTTTTGTTTTAAGTGAGCTGGGGGATTTTGCAAAAGTTTGAACGTGTGATTTTTCTTCGATAATCGAAATGCATGCCAGCCGACTCTCTGGATGGCCAGTGTGGGGCCGCAGGGGTTCAGGACGGGCGCGAGACCGCGATATGTCGAAGGACTGGGGACTTGTGAGTCAGTCGAAGGATCGTGAACACTTGCAGCCCAAGGATAGGGAAAATTCTCAGTCCAAGGACGTTACAGACAGTGATGAGGTAAAAGAAGTTATTTACAACATACATTTGTTAACACTTAGAATGCTGGGTAATTTTTCTAAAAATAGATTTTTGTGACGTCTGCTTCTCAAAACCATTAATATCTGCTTAGTTTTGACAAAGAATGATACCCAGAGTAGCAAACAGGTTAGATCACAGGCCAGCTGCCAGTTTGCTAGGTGGCTGGCCTGGATCCAATCTATTTGCATTTAAAAGCATTAAGTCAGTTCCAGCACTTAAGTAACCTTCATAAATAGAGCCTTATTACCAGGTATTTTGAATCAAAACTGCAGGTGGGGAGTATTTTGCATCAGAAGATATTAAAACTTATCATCATCATGACAGGAAATATTCATGACAGATTTGTTTCATTCACACATCATTCTTTGAACATATATTAGTCAAAGTGATAATTTGTTCATTCAAAAAGCTTATTAATAACTCACTGTTTTAATGGAAAGGGTCAATAATTTGTATTTATCAGGCTATTCTGTCATTGCAATATAAGTTTCATTGTCTACATGACATAAATCTGAGTGAATACTGCCATGGTGTTGTATCTAGGATGCAGTCATCAAGAGTGAATTTAATAAGCTTCAAACATTTGTCACAATCAGTCTAAGAACTTACATGACTGATTTCTTTTTAATTTTGATGATTTAACCTGAAGCTGTAGCATGCACACAGGCAGCAGAAGATAACATACTATTACCATCTTAACAGTACAAAAGAAACTTAATATAACATAAGAAAAGAGAAAAAAATAGTTATAATAAATGTAAACATTGATATTAAAAGTCAAGAATAACATGGATATTTTTAGAAAAATTTGCAGGAAAGGCTTTGAAAAACTATCACATAGTTTGTCAATGAAAATTTTAATCTGACAAACCTTTGGAGAATGATGTGATTAAAAACAACTTTAAGCTTTGATCAAAATGATTTATTGGGATGTTTATGTTAACATAAAGCCATAACGAGTTACTTTGTTTCACAATGCCAATTCAATCAATTCCTTTATTTAACAAGTGTTTAAAATCCTAATGGAAATAAATAACAACAAATACTAATTATGAACACATCATCCTAAATATATTTAGATTAATATCGAGCATAAAAACACATTATTTGATGTCATAATCTCATCTCCTTTACTTAAATAATTGTTTGCAAATAACTACTCTTTACCAGTTATCAAGTGCTAATTTTACAAAAAACAATAAAGCTAGCATGCGCACAATGTGCCATATCCCTCCTTTTAAGACCACAGAAAACCAGGTTCAATATTACTGTTTTTCTTAAAAAAAAAAAATCGACTTTTTTTAAAAAAGTCTCAGATTTGGTAGCGGGTAAAAAAACATCTCAAAATAGAACGCCAGCTGCTTTAAAGAAAAGGAAAGGTAAATACACAAGTAGTACCTGTATAAAACTGGGCTTCCATTGGATTCATTTCAATCTTTTTTTTCCATTGCCCGGAACAGAGCACTGGGGCTTGTGATGCAAACAGGCAACAGAAAGGCCAAGCAGTGCAAAGTTGTAATATAATAATAGAATACCAATGTATCATCCCTTTCACCAAACAGCACATACATGATTGTTCCAACTTGCGAGAGCGTAATGATGCTGTTAGAAATCAAGAAAAGTCTTTAGAATTTTTTTCTTCTAGAAAGAAACTTTTGTTGGATTAAGGAGATCTATCTTTGCTCCATCAATAGTTTCAAATTATATGAGGTAGACCTGGATAATTCAGGGATCACTAGGTATAGGGTTAAAACAAAACAAAAGCACCATTATCTTAGCACAACAATACATTCGCATCAACATTTCTTCACTGGTATCCTTTTCATAAACAAACCCTTATCCAAATATTTCATATATACATTAAATGGGATTTAACACTGGACCTGTCAACCAGTTTACAATCATATTACAGTTTTCCTGGGATTCATTCACAAGTACTTAGGCCAGAGCTCAGAAGTGCCTTATCATAGGAAACCCCCATAAAGCCATCAGTGCCACGGAGAATTAAACCTGGGACCCTCAAGTGCTTTTGTAATAATTGTTCAACAAGTAGCAACTTCTCAAATTTTCCCCTTTCTGACAATATAGCCCAAAGATGATTACTAACAGAAAGTATCACTTTTAGCAGCAGCAGTCAACTTCACGTTGTTATGCAATGTAAAAGTGCAATATTCTGTTCTTCACACTTTAAATGCAGCAAATGTTTTCATTTGATGGTGTAAAACATATGTACCTCCTAACAATAAAACTCAAAATCCATTACATTTGGTAATGGCACGAAATTGAGCAAAGCAAACAAGATTGATGGGGTATAAAATATGCATGTTAAAGCAACATTGAGTAAAAACTTTCATGACAAAGGGAGAAGTTGTCTGTTACAGGCATTTACTCCTCTGGCAACTGTAGTTTCTTTACGTTTTATGCTGCAGGTATTCCAATGTGTCAATATATAAGGATACTTAGGTAAAGCAAGGTAAATGTTGCCATTGATCAAGTGCAACAAAGAATAGATCTTGCACAAACAATAATATAACGAAGAGATGAGCATGATTTTTTCTACAAGCTACTAGTTATATTAATGATCATGAGAAAAATTTTGATTTGTTATATACATAGTTAAGCAAACAATAAAAGATAAAATAAGATTTTTTCCAGGCACAGGCGCGGGCTGGGCAGTGTGGCAGGGAAGAGGGTATCCCCTACCCCTGTTGATTTCTGTTCAAATATGCATCCCAAAATGAAACGTTTTAGGTATATTTTCAAACTTATAGACAAAACATGCCATTTGGTAACCAAATTGAATGTATCATCTAATGTCATAAGCAAGTAGACTGGCTGTGGGACAACTTTAAAGTACTGTGGACAAATTTTGAGTGCAGTGGGATCAGTGGGGGGAATATTTATTTCAAGTTAAAATAATCATGTAGTCAATAGTTCATAAAATAGTAGTTTACGATTTTTGAGGAATGAAAACATGGACAGGGTAGACAACAGGTACCTTGGGAAATCATTTTGGTCTCTTACTCAACCAAAAAGGGGACTCACCCCATTACCCAATAGGTTTTTCATTCTGGGCAAATTGTTGAAAGCATTGGTCAAACACCAGTTTAATCAATTTTTCAATCTGCCATCATGCTTCTTGCTTAACCCTTTACCAAACACTAAATTTCCTACTGTCCCAAAATGAGAGAGTTTGCAGACGACATTTCAAAATGTGTTGAAATTGGAAAATAATCTTCTGATAGGGTAGAAAACATTGTGGGAAAAGGAGAAATTGCTTGTGACGGGCAATTTTTCCTTTTCCAAGAGTGTCTGCAACAAAGTGGTTAAATGTCATTATTGTTTGGTAATGGGTTAACTAAAGCAATGACCTGAACCAGCCAATGCTAACACATGAATGTAAAGGTGATTTAGTTGAATGAGTGGGTGGAGAAATGTACAATCCAACAGCTGACAGCAGCTTATCAGCAAGTGTATTTATTGAGATTAATCATTCATCTTTCATTCCTCTTGAAATATCAAATTTCTAGAAAAGAGAGGCTTTTCTTTTGATTATTGTATCAAACATTTGCTTTTTCTTTTCCATATTTATATTCTTGATATTGAACAGAGTTCTCTTTGGATACCCTTGACTTTGAATTGTTTTAGAAATGTGTATCCACTCCATTTGTCTTCCAACAAAACATACTTTCTAAGCCAACAAATGAAACAAAATTAATGTGAATATTGATATGCAAACAGAGTTTGATATGGCATGTCTTTTCTCTCCATGAAAACAGAGGCTCTATTCAAGGCTTCAACACAAGACTATAGTAAGTGCTTCACAAACATGGAGCACTTACTATAGTCTTGCCCTGAACACTTATACAGCAATAATGTAAGTAATGCATAAATGTGTGACTCTATTCCCCAAATCTCTACCTTTCTGCAGCTGCTCGAGGGCTCAATACAAAACTATAGTAACTGCTTCACAAACATTAAACACTTACTATAGTCTTGCATTGAACCCTTGTATAGCAATAATGTAAGTAATGCATAAATACTTTGACTCTGTTACCCCAAATCTCTACTTTCCTACAGCTCACTGTCCAGCACAGTCTCTACACAGGAACTAATATCACATTGACCTTTGGAGCAGCATTTCTGGATAATTTGAAACTGTGATACAGGCATGAAACAAAAACAAATGAATAATTGGAAGCAGTGTGCTTTTAAAAGACAAACACACCATTTCTGTTATGCTATAAAGTTGTACCTTGTTGATTTGAAATAGAAGTGACTTAATCTATTTGTTGAACTGCGACAGAAAATATACCTGAGATAAGATTCTAAGTGAGAAAAAAGATTCTAAGGGAGTGAATATTTCTCACCAAGATAAAAGTAACCTTTGATCAGACAGTGGACTTTGATTGGAAAACTTCAGACTCTTTCAAGACAAAGCTAGTCAAACAATGAAAGTACCCCATGAACTAAAAGAAAACATTTGAGTCATTTCCTGAATGATGGCCCAAAAGCTATGCTATATGCGATAGTCTAAATCTTTATAGTGCTGGAACCAACTTCATGCTTATGCAAACAGATTAGATCAAGGCTAGCCGCCAATTGTGATCTAACCTGTTTGCCACTTTAAGTATCTTTCCTCATCAAAATTAAGCAGATTTCTAAGGTTTTGGAAAGCAGACAACAAAAAAATCTATCTATAGAAAATTACCCAGCATTCTAAGGGTTAAGGCACCATAACTAGAAGTTATGGTTCAATGGTGTGGGACCAACGCATATTTGAAGCCCTATGAATCTATAACATTGATGGCAAACCTAACAAGAGCAAACCGTCCTTGGGAAAGTAGATTTCGCATGATGTCAAACAGTAGTTTCTGCTCTGGAAAAACTTTTTTTTTCCAAAGATGATCTTACTTTTAAAGGCGCATTGCTTCCAGTTATTCAAATTATTTATGTTTCATGCCTACAGTATCACAGTTTCAAATTATCCAGAAATACCTTGAATGTCAGGATGATACAGATGATAGATTGAGTGACTTGCTGCTCAAAAGGTCAATGTGATATTAGTTCCTGCTAGAGATTGTTTTGGACAGTTTGCTGTAGGAGGGTAGAGATTTGGTGAACAGAGTCAATACATTTATGCATTACTTACATTATTGCTATACAAGGGTTCAGGGCAAGACTATAGTAAGTGCCTCTGTTTACTATAGTCTTGTCTTCAACCCTTGTATAGTGCCTCTGTTTTCATGGAGAGAAAAGACATGCCTTATCACCCTCTGTATCTGTTCAACCATTTATTTAATTCATTGATTGTCAAAAGAAGCAAAGTTTGCCTATCAATATTCACATTAATTTTGTTTCCTTGGTATTTTCAATTCCTCTACAATGATATCTAAAAATTTAAGCTTTAGCAAATTGATCTGTAATGTAGGAGATACACATGTATCAAGGCTATGAGTCTTATATTAAAGACCAATTCCCTTTAATGAGTGATTTTTTCTTTGTCACAATGGTTTCTCCTAATATAACAAATTCCCTTTAATGAGTGATTTATTCTTTGTCACAATGGTTTGTCCTAATATAACAAATTCCCTTTAATGAGTGATTTATTCTTTGTCACAATGGTTTGTCCTGATATAACCAATTCCCTTTAATGAGTGATTTATTCTTTGTAACAATGGTTTCTCCTAATATAACCAATTCCCTTTAATGAGTGATTTATTCTTTGTCATAATGGTTTGTCCTAATATAACCAATTCCCTTTAATGAGTGATTTATGCTTTGTCACAATGGTTTGTCCTAATATAACCAATTCCCTTTAATGAGTGATTTATTCTTTGTCACAATGGTTTGTCCTAATATAACCAATTCCCTTTAATGAGTGATTTATGCTTTGTCACAATGGTTTGTCCTAATATAACCAATTCCCTTTAATGAGTGATTTATGCTTTGTCACAATGGTTTGTCCTAATATAACCAATTCCCTTTAATGAGTGATTTATTCTTTGTCACAATGGTTTCTCCTAATATAACCAATTCCCTTTAATGAGTGATTTATTCTTTGTCACCATGGTTTCTCCTAATATAACCAATTCCCTTTAATGAGTGATTTATTCTTTGTCACAATGGTTTCTCCTAATATAACCAATTCCCTTTAATGAGTGATTTATTCTTTGTCACAATGGTTTCTCCTAATATAACAAAGAAAATGTACAGCTATGTATTTCCTTACTAGTTTGTTGTCATCTGTTGTGGCTTTCAAAACGGTCTAGACATATCTTTCCATAAGGTGAAATGTATTGAGAACATTTTCTTCAAATGTGTTTAGAATTGTTTCCAAAAAGCAATTCTATTTCTCTCAAACTGTTGCCTTCAGTTTTCCATTTTGACAAGTAATACAATTCTGCATGGCGTAAAAATTAGAATTCTCACACAGTGCAGAACAAAGTCAATTCCTAGAAATCAATATATTTGTCTGCATCATGCTGGGGTTTCTTATTATTTTTGATTATTAGAGAAGTTCAAATCAGAATCTAATTATATTCCAGCACAAATACATACCGGTACTTTTCGTGTGGATCGTATCGCACATGACGAAAGAAATCTTATACATAACCAAGTGAGCAAATACGCCATAGGTCACAACCTTATTTTGCCCCTGTTATATAACATACAAAAGTCCTAATGAAGGCATTTAATTGTTACAAAAATCAGCTAGACTGAGAGCTTAAAAAGGATGCAAAAGTTTCCTTTTGTCACAAAATGCTCTTCTATACAAAATGAAATTGTCAGTTCTCATTATTGATTTTTTGTAATAGCTGTCTGCATTGTGATTGCAAGTTGGAATGATCACAAAATGCTTAACCCTTTACCAAACGCCAAATTTTCGACTCACAGTCCCAAATTGAAAGAGTTTGCAGACAACATTTCAAAATGTGATGAAATTGAAAAATAATCTCCTAATAGAGTAGAAAACATTGTGGGAAAAGAAAAAATTGGGTGTAACCTTTCCCACAATATTTTCCAGAGTCATCTTCAACAAACTGGTGAAATGTCGTTCTTGTTTGGTAAAGGGTTAATGGGGAAATGTTGATCAACTGCAGAAACAAGAATTACCTGAGGAATACTTTACCCTTTTGATAAACCATTCCAGATGAAATACTTAGAATAAAACAAAATTTACAAAAAAGACAGCAATAATTATTACATGTTTATGATCAGAAGTTTTCTTCTTAGCCTCTCCTCCAAGTAGTAGATTTGTATTATAAAGTTTGTTGGTTTATTTTTTTTCATTTTGGCAATCAAAATACCTCGAT
This sequence comes from Cerastoderma edule, assembly GCA_947846245.1. Taxonomy (NCBI): domain Eukaryota; kingdom Metazoa; phylum Mollusca; class Bivalvia; order Cardiida; family Cardiidae; genus Cerastoderma; species Cerastoderma edule. Next base: position 1,319,289 of record OX401416.1, read on the forward strand.
GAGGAAGTCTTCCCCACAAATTGGAATGCAGTTTCCTATTTGCCTGCATTGCTATACACTCAGAAGTAGACACAAATATTTCTTTCTATCCCAAGACTCTCAAATAATTACAGTAATAATGGTGGCCAAAAACAAAACCAGAGTACGTCCTTCACAAAATCGTAAGATTTAGAATGGTCTTGTACGTAACCCTTCAAATAAACGAATCACAGGCATGTTTTACAAAGTTTCTCCTTTATAACGTTTCTTGGCAGGCATTAAAAGCCTCAAGTTGTAAGTCGTTTTAACATGTTTATCCAATTTGATCAACAACATGTGCTTCAAGCTATAAACCCCTTCCAATATATATATAATCAAACCAACCCTGATAGACCAAGCAGTGTCTAATAATGGATGGTTCTTTATCAGTTTGACAATAGGTTCAATGCAATTTACATTAAAATGTAAAACAGAAAGAGGATAATCATGCTAAATTTTGCACTTTGAAACTCATTTAGAGAAACTGTTTAAGCCATCAGGGTACTGTTTTACTACGCTAAAAATTTGAATAAGTTAAAAAAATCATTCCCTCTTATTTCAATATTGGGCTAAGCAAATTTGCAAAGCAACACATCATCATACCTAACTGGGGGTTCAATGCAAGACTACAGTTAGTTCTTCACAAATGAAGCACTAACTATAGTCTTTTATCCTGTCACTAGTGTCATTTTGGGACCGATAACTAGGTGCCGTATAACATTTGTGATATCCGGCACTAACCATATATCACACATTCATGTGCGAAATAATGACGTCATATTATACGCCATGGCAGATGACGTCATGTGTGCAGCATTCTCTACTTGTTTTCTGTCTTTTGTTTCCTTAATTTTGTATTTTGTTTTCAGTTTGTTTGTTAATAATATTCCATGGAGATAACAGGATAAATAGAATAGATGATTTGTGTCTTTGAATAGGAAAAGTTATCGGGCTCGGCATCGGAATATCATCCGTTTCGCCTTCGGCTCACCGGATAATATTCCAACGCCTTGCCCGATAACATTTCCGATTCACGACACCAACCATCTATTCTCTATATATCCGCAATAGTGTAGTCTTACATCCAACTCTCATAAAGGGTAGAGTGCCGACCACGATGATGACTGATCTATGTAGAAATGTATGGATTGGAACATTTCTAATTCCAAAACGAAATTGATGCTTTTCCATTCGAATCTCTGCTTCCTGGAAGGTCTGGCTTACATCAAACTCAGTTTATAAATATCTATGCCAGACCAATGCACCAATCTCAAAAATATATATCCCATTTCCCTGTGTTCACAGGTTACCCCCCAATTTACTTCATATAGTTACACTCATTTCAACACACCTGCAACAAAACTAGTCTTTGGTTACAGTATGGTGTCTACAAATCACTGTAAAGAATTTGTTACTTCAGAGCTTTTTGCATTACATAACAGACTCCCATAAAAGGCACCTTCCCAATTGGAAATTTCTTTAAAATCATGCAGTTTTCCCAAAAACTCAGTCATACCAGCTTTTAGTCTTCCAAGTTCAGCAATTTTAGCGACAAAATTTCCCAAATTCAACAGGCTTTGGTACCTTCCCAATTGATCAGGGAAAAACCCTGACTAGTAAAGAATTCATTGATTAAAAAAGAATCATAATGTCAGATTTCAGTCTCACTGAGGTATTTACAATGGATTTGTAACTGTCAACTTAAGCTAATAACAATGAATTGGTCACTGTAAAGATATAACTATATAGTTATGTTTTACTTATTTTGTCAATTATATCATAGCTGCGACTGTATTGTTCCTTGGATTCAAGTATATGACGACATCAAAAAGGTCACTCACACCTCTTATTACTTTTTCACACATTGTATGTCAATTGATGCAAGACAATTACATGTAAAGACTTCACTATCAAGGTTGGCGACATCATCAACATTATCGACATCATCAACATTATCGTAAATAGACAAATTAATCAAACCCAATCCTCAATGTTTGTTGGTGGTATTTTCTGCAGGAAACTGGTCAAATGTCATTATTGTTTGATGCAATTTGGCATCTGGTAAATCAATCATTTGCTTCATCTCAGGCTCAATCTTTTTAAAAAGCAACTGAGGAAATGACAAAGTAGTAATCCCCAACAAACATGGCTTCAAGTTCTTAAATACCACAAGGTATCAGTGCAATACTATAGTAAGTGCTGCACATATGTGAAGGACTTACTATAGTCTTGCATTGGACCCTCGACTTGTGTACCGTATTCATTACCTCCACTTCTCACCACCTTGTCATACATGTATCCCTCCCTGTCTGTCTCCCAATGTAAAGCTGTAAGTCATGGTACCAATGTTCAGGTAGGCAGGTCGCCCAACTTATCTACCTGCTGTAGAGTGTGTCGTTAGCAGACAATAATATGTAAAACCCGGTCTGGTCCCGTGCCATGATTGGCATATCATATTCTCCACAGTTTACATTTCTACTTTCTCTTATGGTATTTACATTAAGATACGCATCTATAATAGTGTCACAATGTGTGGGAATGTTTGTAAATCCCAGGATTAAGTGATTTCATCTAGACTGGATTTTCTTTGGATTTTAGTTTAAACAAACGAGTGCAGTGCAAAACTTGGAATCTCTGGCTAAAGCAGGGTATGCCAAGCCCTTTCCAAGGAGTTCTTTGTCAACTTTTGATCAAATCTTATGCTGTTGATGCGTATTTCTGGGAAGACAATTCTAATGAGTCACACAACAAAGTGTCTGATCAAAACCAATTGGTTAACAGAGGAAGTTCCCACCCTATCTGGAACATGCATATGTTAATCCGTGTCTATTATGATTGTGTTGTGTTACAATGGAATAACACTTAGTGTTAGCTCTCTCTCCATAAAATGAGTTTTTCTGACTGGTCCAAATTGAGCAACAATAGTTGACATAAAAAAAATACCAAAATTTCTAGGCTACTCCAGTATGCTGAGTTCCATAACTGATATGATAAAGAGAGAAATTGCTGGTCTAGACCATGAGCAACTTATTCTTTTGTCAAAGCAGTCTTTAATCAGTGTTGGTTATGGTGACCAAAAAAAGCTTCCAACTTTATCTTATTATATCATGGCATTCAGTGCATTTATTTATGTGGAAAAACCTTCACATTGGAAATATTCATAGTGCAGTCCTTTATTATTACCACTTTTTGTATCATGAGGTGTTTAACACCATTTCAACAATTTTTCAGTTATTTTATCACTTTCCTGGATATATCAGTTCTAGGCTAGGGCTCTGAAGTGACTTGTACAGTCCTTCAAAGCAAAAGTTCTAAACGGCAAAATACTAAAAAAGAAATCTCCACGATGAAAATAGACAAATGCAAGAATATGTTGAATCAAAGAAAAAATTACAATCATAAGTTAGAGCAGGGAGGACAAAGTCAATCAATGGAACACATTAATCGCGCCAAACTGGTTTGTTTCTTTTGGCAATGATTTATAGCAGGAATCTTTTCTCTATTTGGATATCTCAGATCATTCCCAAAATTGGGCAGTTAGTTGGATCCAGATGATACATCAAGAATATTAGCCCTGACCAATGTTAAAATGTATCCATGTGATATGAAAACAAAAAAGAATTGCCAAAAAAAAGAGTGGCGATCTCATTCCTTTTTATCAAAGTTGCAAACACATAAATAACCTAAATTAGGCTTAAATCAGGCAGACAACATAATGAGGGTTCAATGCATGACTATAGTAAGTGCTTCCCAAACATAAAGCACTTAGCTTCCCAAACATAAAGCTCATACTACATTCTTGCTCTGAACCTTTAATGTCAAACTGTACAAAAAGGAGCACTTTGAGGGTTCAATGCAAGACTATAGTAAGTCTTTCACAAATATTATGTACTATCTATGGTATTACAATGAATCTTCAAATAAACCACAATAAGTATTTTAATTAATAGCCACAAATGATTCCTAAACAATTTCACAGTACTGTAATATATCCTTTATGCATTTTTATTGTGGTATACATGTAATCCTATTTAAAAAAATGTTAGAGGTAGGTCGTCAGTAGCCTGGAACTGTCTGCTTCAAGTTTGGGCAAAATCTTTCTATCTGGATAAAAGATTACATTTTCAGAATCATTGACCATCTTGGAAAGTGACCAAGTCAAATATTAGCCAACCTTAGGCCAGAAATAACAAGCGGGAATCTGACTTGAGATTGGTTTGAATCATACAATCTCAGTGCTTTCTTTCTCAAGACGGCACTGCCAACTTGATGCTGCCCTTAACCCTTTACCAATGTTAGACAGTCCCGAATTGAAAGGGTTTGCAGACGACATTTCAGAATGAGATAAAAATTGAAAAGTAATCTTCTGATAGACTAGAAAACATTGTCGGAAAAGGAGAAATTACTTTTTACGAGCAATTTCTCCTTTTCCCACAATGATTTCCAGAGTCGTCTGCAACAAACTGGTCAAAGGTTGTTATTGTTTGGAAATGGGTTAAAGCAGATATTCGTCCACAACAGCAACAATATACACATCTAAGCCGACTTTGGCAAACAACAATGCTGTATTAAATGTCAAAAAGTTACCACAAGTGATTGTTCCCAAACTGTGAGAGAAGAATGAATATGTGATGGTCAACATTTGACCAAAGGATCCCCATCATTTGATTGATAACACAGTAATCAATCAAATTGGACCGTGGTTCACAAAAAACAAGTTTCAGTGTACACTTCATTCACAACAGATCGGAATACGAAGATTAACCTCTGGAGCATTATATATATTTTATGGTGTCAAAATGACATTGGTGGACTATTCCTGTTAAATTACACTTGGATATAAAAGCGTTTTGTTTTGTGTGTGATATACTGTAACTATGGCAATGGCAATGAGAATGGGTGCGGGAGGCGTCTCCAATGTCTCTAGTGCTGCTACCCCTATTGTCAACCAGGAGGCTCAGGTAAAAAATCCAAAATTTATCTTTCATTTTTCAGGGGACAACTAATTGATGCCAGCTTTCATTTGATTTCAAAGTGCCCAATTGCATCTTTCTGTGCTACTAGTATTAAGGATTAACAATATTAGGATATATTCTTCCAATGCTATTGACTGCTTTCCCACATGAACTTAACACTTCCATGATGAGAGAGCCTAATTGATCACATCTCAATTCATTGCCATTTTGGCTCATCGTATCATGTCATACGTAAAGAAAGTCATAAGAATTTCTGATCACCAGGGTCCTTAAGCTTTTTCCATCTCATTCTATCTAAGGTCTTGGTTTCAGAATGATATCTTAGGTAATAAGTCATGATTAAAGGTCAACTACCCCTTAACCATACCATAACTGTAAGTTATATCTTGATGACTGGCTTTTAGAAATATTTATTAAAAAACATCCAATATTTCTTAACCAAGCAAAGAAAGTAGGTTAACAGTTGCATAGGTTAACAAGATAAGGATAGAAAGAACATCCTCACATTTCATCATCTGCGATCAAGCACATTTAGGACATAGCAGTACAAGAAGAAATAGTGCACCCTTTAATTAATCCATATTTGAATGAATTCATTACTTGATGTGTTTGTTGCCATTCTCTGTTGATGTGGCATTAACCATCAGCCTTTACATAGCATGGGGTATATTCCAAACAGAAAATGTGTAAGTCAATATTCTTTTAATTTACATCTTAAAGGCACATAAAAGGAGATTAATGCTATATCAAACTATAATATTTGGTAAACTTTTGGTCAGATTCAAATAGTTATTCCAAGAAAACCCCATCAAAACAATTTAAATGTGAATGTCAACCAGAAATAACCCATATTAGCAAGCTTGATGATTCAGATTGTGTGATTTTTTTTACACCTAACCTTGACAGTTGATACACAACTTTTTGAACCAACCAATCAGAATTCGTTATTTTGAATATGTAAACAAATAGGTTGTTGATAAACATGATTGAATTGGAGACAACTCTATTTCAAGCACAAAATAACTAATGTTAAAGAAGTCTATTTAATAGGGTCTCAATGCTTTCGTATATTAATTCTTATGACGCTTATGAACAAGATAAAAGAACTCCATATATTTTTTCAGTAATTTTTCAGTACTCATCTCCTTTTATGTGCCTTTAAGTCAACTCCTTCATGCAAACAAGTTCTACAGAGATGTACATGTATTATGGAGAAAAGAGAGCTACAAGATTAGAATTTGATGGTAAAATGGATTCTCGGATTTCATGAATCAAATATTGTTTGTTAACAGAATAAGCAGTGTGAAATATATCTATTGATGAAGACTTATCTGACCACAATTTTGAGTCAAGAAATACAACTCAGCTGCTCACAAACATCCCACTTTACAGAGTTATCTCCCAACTAGTAAAACTTTGGATAGAAATTTGATCCAGATAGCGTGCAAGCTTTATTAATCAATAGGAAATCCACATGCTACCCAGTATGTAATATCATATAGGATCCAGTCTTCAAATTGCATTCAACTTGACCCTTTTTTCTAATCCAGGTAGAATTTGTTTAATGCTTTCAAAGGCAGACAGAGGGTTTGTGTATTTCTATGTCCAACTAAATAGGATGTTGCACTCAACTCTACGCTTATCATATTGGTATTTTCTTTATCTTGCAGCATCAAAAGCTTTAGAACAAGCTTTTTTTTTTTAAGTTATGGGGCTATTTTTTATGTGACACAAGCTGAACATTGGCCAATCATAAGTTGCCTTTTCTTCTGCTTGTGTCTGTATTTAACCCTTTACCAAACAATTGAAAAAGTTTGCAGACGACATTTTAAAATGTGATGAAATTGAAAAATAATCATCTGATAGGGCAATTTCTCCTTTTCCCACAATGTTTTCAAGAGTCGTGTGCAACAAAGAGGTTAAATGACATTATGATTTGGTAAAGGGTTAATGCAGAATGCAATTACATTTAAACTGCTGATGTAATAATAAGCTTAAGGGAACGACTGCACAATATATTGAAAATCAATCAACTCCCCCTACTTTAGACAGATATTAATATCCTTTGAGTATGGAAATATATTCACCAATTTCATCATAGTTCTTACAGCAAAATCTCGCTGACCTAGATACTTGCTCTCAAGGGCTTGATTCAAGACTATAGTATGCCCTTCACTGTTGGGAAAGACCTCCTATAGTCTTGCATAGAAATGTTTCTGTGTGTACTCGGAAGAAAGAGAAGCCTTTACAAACATTTCACAACAAAGAGTCCTGCCCCCTTCATTAAATTACTTCAAGCAGTTCTCCTAAAGAGCCCATTGTTGCGTGATTTCCAAAGAGACTCAGCCCCATACATCTCCATGACACAATACTCGCAATGACCTTTGACATTTTATGTCATATCTCCCTCAATATGGGTATGTTGCTTGTCCAAATGAAAAGTAACAGTAGATGGCAATTCAAGGGTTCAGTGCAATACTATAGTTAGTGCATCATGTTTATGAAGCACTTACTTTAGTCTTGCATTGAAACCTCAAATTATAAAGTATTAACCCTTAGAATGTTGGGTTATTTTTTAAAAATAGATTGTTGTGTCATTTGCTTTCCAAAACCTTCAATATCTGCCTAATTTTTATTAGGAAAGATACTCAGAGTGCTAGAGTCCAGCCACCAATTTACTTGGCGGCTGGCCTGGATCCAACCTGTTGGCATAGGTATGAAGCTGATCTTAGCACTATGAGGGTTAACAATGATGTTTTCTTTACATGATAGGTCCAAACCATTGAGACAGATGAAGTTTTTTTTATAAGAGTGAGGACATACATATCTCATATTTCAATATGGGGAATAAACTAGCATTCTTCTTGATAGGCGTACAGGATTCAATAAGCTATTTGTATTGAATTCATTGGTATTCAACTTAGAACTAATGCTCTCAACAGATTCAGTCTAATGCAATTTTATTGTTCTAGATGTGTTAATGCAAGCAATGTGAAGGAACCATACTTGCTAACAGGAAAGAATTTCTGTAACTGGCGTTCATATGTGTCTTACCCCATGCCATCAAATGGAGTTCAATTTTTGTCTAGTTCAAAACAGGCAAATAATGAAGTCTGATAAATAAGATTTAAGAAGAAACCAATGAGGGTTTATTCCCTTATCTGCAAAGGTTTCAAGAACTTTTTGTGCACTTCATGAAGAGAAAATGACTGTTATTAAACTTGGAAAGTGAATTTCAAGAACATGTTCACAAATAAAACTTTGTTTTCAGAACTGTCATCTTTTGTTCATGTCATGTCATTTTAGACTAATCATCATGCAGTCTATAGCTACGGATTGTGATAAATGCACATTTCATTGAAATGTTACATCTTTAAAGAAAATAGTTATTCTATTCTATGAGAAATAACTTGCTTACCTTTCGGATTGGACCATAAACTTCAAATTCCCTTCTTAGCTTGGATTCACTGGAATCGTAGTTCTGAAAAAGATAAAAAAAATATTTAAGATTTGAAATGAATTATAGAAAAATACCCATTCCTCCTTTTGATTGTTACTTCATAAAAACAAAGCTAGTTAACACCTATAGTGTTGGAACTGACTTCATGCTTATGCAAACAGATTAGATCCAGGTCAGTATTGAACTTTCATATTGTGGAAAGTGCAAAAAGTCCCAACAAATACTTAGGCTCGATTAATTTTGTTGATAGGTCAATTGCGATGATCCAGTTTTGTCCTTTGGTGATAACTTCAGTCAGATGGGAGGTTAAAAATGGTTTCCAGTATGAAGTGTTTGATCTGTGGACAAATGTTTTAAATCAGTTTATCTGGTCAACAATGTTCTTCCAGAACTTATGTTCTTCCAGAACTAATGGACAAATATTCACATCTGCTGTTGACATTACCCTTAGAATGCTGATGATTTTTTTCTAAAAATAGATTTTTGTGTCGTCTGCAGGCCAGTCGCCAATTTACCTGGCGGCTGGCCTGGATCTAACCAGTTAGCATAAGCATGAAGTCTGTTCCAGCACTATAAGGGTTAAATTTATGACTGCAGGAACTAACACTGCCTCTCAATCCTCCAAATTGCTTTCCTCAGAAAAAGGCCCATAGGAATCCTTCCTATTTAGGGTGCAGATACATACATAGGTTTCCAAATAAGTCTCAAAAAGAGAAATTGTCTTATTCTTTTGTAAAATGGTCACCATAACTCATTTCTAAATGTCAGTTACTGCATTTAAACCCCATTTTGTAATTGGGGGAAACTCAATTATATATACAAGTATGTATCCATGGAAATAGCAAGTAGGCCAAATGGAGTTTCTCATTCAGGAATACTGCACATTGTTTATTTCAACATCAAACTGTTGGACGTCATACAAATGGTGAGTCTATAAACATTGAAACAAAGTGATCTATGTTCTCTTTCATTCAGATTACAAAGTCAAACAATTTCATGACTTAGGGCAGTAATAATCTGTATAAGTTCTTTAACAGCTAAGTACAGCACAGGTCCATCAATTTCCTTCACCCTTTACCTTCTGATAGGGCAGAAAACATTGCTCCTTTTCCAACAATGTTTTCCAGAGTGTTAATGAGTTAAGATACATTTCAAAGTTCTTCAAAAAGTTTAGTTAAAATCATTATTGAAGTCTCAATTTATCTGAAAAGTCAGATTGGATTTTTCGATCAATGTTGCCGGGCAGACATGAATGGCCGTTCATGCACACAAATTAATTTTTGAACATGTTATGAATTTCAAAACTATGTTATTGGATGTATTAATGAAAAAGAACCTATCCATGATACATTTATGACCATGTTCTTGGAGTTCATGAACATGGGCTTGGAATTCGTGAACATGGTAAAGAACAACTTTTTGTTCATGAACAGCATTTTAATTTAAGTTTGTTCATAAAGACAGTTAAAGACTCCTTTGTAAGGGTGGTCGGTTATTGAGGTTTGGTGCTACTCAAACAAAAAGAGTTATGGATGTATGGAAGTGTGGCAAACATCAAAGCTGAAAATATCTTTTGGTCTGTTTACATAAATATCTCTGGACATTGTGTATACTCCTCGCTTCAAACAGAATAAACATCCAAGGTTTTTATGGTTCTGACATGGATGTTTATTAGTACCCAGCAGCCAAAATGTGGCTCTGGTGTACCATGAATTATGGCCTACCCTGCATCATGTGTTAAAATACTGTGGTAATAAAGCACTATTCAATTGTAATTTAAAGGTGCCAATTTGTAACTATATCAAATACTCATCAATATCTAGATTATCACTGAATAAATACATGTATTCTGTAAAAATCATTCAAATACAGCCTTTTACTTGTTGTAAAGCTGCCATTCCTAACTGTTTAAATAATATAAACTTAAATGGAAGTATGCACTTAATTTATTCAAAATTCGAATATAGGAAAGGCTTTGTCGTGAGCAGAAATATTGCATATTATGGAGAATTTCATAAGCTCTTAATCAGCAACCAATCCTTTTATCAGATGTGAATAATTAGCAAGTATCTGTCACAAAATATAAGAGGGTAATTCTCTTTTTCTTTTACCTTCTTACCATTCTGGTTATAAAACAAGATGTCCTCAAAACCTTTAGAAAAAAAACACACACCTTTTATTCATGCGCTATATCGAGTGACCTTTGTGTTTATCTCATGAAAAAAAAAGACACCGCAAGACAATTAATACCTGAAGATGACATTACTCTTAGAATTGTTTTCTCAAGAGACAAATAATTTCATCAGTCACAACTAAAATCAATACGTTCAAAAAAGGAAAACCCTTTAGGGTTGTAATTTCATATACAACTCTTCGGAAAAAAGGGCTTTTGAGACAAACAAGTTTGATCATCACAAAAATTAGCCTGTTAATTATGTAAAAATAATCAATGAGGTCAGATAACATTTAAAATAAACATTGATGAAAACATAGAATGGGTTAAATTGTAACTTTTACCTCTTCACTTGTATGGAATTCTACATGGTATTCAGAGTCCAAATTGAAAGCAATAGAGTCCAAAGTGAAAGCAACATAGTCCAAATTGAAAGCAATACAGTCCACATTGAAAGCAATCGAGTCCAAATTGAAAGCAAAAAGGTCCAAATTGAAAGCAACAGCAGCAAAAAAAAAATATATGTGGCTGGTTGCAACCTTACCTCAGTTCAATACATTGGTTTCTCAAACATTGTGCTAGGGTCTAAGACCAAAACCTTAATCACTTGGCCATGTATGATCGATAAATGTAAATTAAATCATGAAAATAAAACCATGACTTCATCTAGAGTATCTTAAATCAGAACATTATTTCAAAATACATGGACACTGTATTAAGCTTATTATTTCTCGCCATTAAGGAGGAGAAAGAGTTTCATTAAAGTATTGGTCTGGAGAGGATTTAATACAGAATGGTCTGAGCTAACAGAAGCATTTATGGAAGACAGTTCTGATCTAGGAATGATATTGACATTGTCGCATAAGTCACTTATAAGTTTGCAGCGACAAATTAAGCTGGAAATAGGACGTGAATTGTGTATGTGAGTGTGGGATGGGTGTGTTTTTGACATATTGAGACGTCTATCGCGTTTCCTTGACCAATGTTTCATCAGTGTTTAAATGTGAGTGAATTTGCAAACTATTAGGAAATAAGGAAGTGTTACTTGTGATAAAGGGCTAAACAGAGTGTTTTATTTGTGGCTTTTTAATTTCTTTAAGTTCTTTTTTTTGTTTCATATGTGCCTTTAACTTTCAGACACTCCTACTGATGAATCCTGTTCATTAAAGTATTGCACTGATCCTTCTATAACTTAACCCTTTACCAAAAGCCTAATTTTCTACTGTCCCAAATTGAAAGAGTTTGCACACAACATTTAAAAATGCGATGAAATTGAAAAATAATCTTCTGATAGGGCAGAAAACATTGTGGTGAAGGAGAAATTGCTCGATAAGAGCAATTTCTCCTTTTCCACCAATGTTTTCCACAATGTTTTCCAGGGTTGTCTGCAACCAACTGGTCAAATGTAGTTATTGTTTGATAATGGTTTAAGTAATGTTATCAATAAAATGATAATTCTTTCACCTAAAATAAGCCAACAAAATTTTAATACAGACCTTAGAGACATGCAAAAGTTGATAGCCATTTAAAGTCAAGAATGATTATAATAATTATGAAGTACATAATCTCCTAAAAAATGAATATACTAGTAATTAAGTTTGATGAACAACAGCTATTTATAAGTAGATAATATAGTCCAAACCAATTCTAAGCATTACTGTTAAAATTTCAATTGCAGTGAAATTTCAAAAATTGACCTCTTCCATCATATTTTCCCGTTTAAGGAGAAAAACGAAAACAATGTTACATTTAACATGAATACTTCACTTATTTTGCATTGTTCCTTGCTATATATAATCAAGACAATATAGCAAAGAAAAAGTTTTAGTTAAAATGTTTGATTGATGACTACTAAAGTTTTAGATTGAATCAGTAATCAACTCCTGTATATAAGCAAATTTTTTATTTGAATGCAACCTCAGGAATATACAGATAAAAAAAAAACTTAGATAAATAAAATAAACTTGTTAAAATGCAAACCTTCGTAAAATTGCTAAGAAGCAAAATATCTTTGTAAAAAGTTTAAAAAAAAACAACCTCGAAGCAGTTTTCAGAAGAAAAACTTCATTCGACATAACCGTTTTCTAATTCGTTTTGAAATTTCAGAGAAACATATTAGCCAGGGACCAAAGAAAATGCATCTTAGGACAATTATACTGAGCTGAAATTACCTCTTCACTTTCGATAAATTTTGATTAGATTAACCCTTAACCCTTTCCCAAACAACAATTTTTCTGCCCCAAAGTGAAATAGTTTGCGGACGATATTTCAAAATGTGATAAAATTGGAAAATAATCTTCTGGTAGAGCTGAAAACATTGTTAAAAATGGAGAAATTGCTCGTTACGAGCAATTTCTCCTTTGCCCACAATGTTTTCTAAAGTCGTCTGCAACAAAATGATCAAATGTCGTTAATATTTGGGAAAGGGTTAAAGCTGCTTGGTCATATATGATAAAATTTGAATTGCAATAAAATGTTGAAACAATACAGTTATTGTATTGTAGTATGATTTACCACTTAAAAGGAGTTATTAAAAGCATAAACAATTCAGAAAGCATCAATATATGTAAGGATATACAGTCTATATGAAGCAGCTTTAAAGATCCTTTCTTAATATAGAACTGTATCTCATTTCCCCCAGTATGGAATCAAGACAGTCCAAACTGGTACCAAGAGCATCATATTGTTGGTAGAAGCCATTTGACATATGAATGAATTGTTCATATAGGGCAAACTGAGTAACACAGGACCAATGTATTCCAAATCAGTCATGCTACCAGCTAAGCAAACAAGGCTCAGCTCCTATGCACTAAGACCGAAGGTTCAATGCAAAACTTTTGTAATGTTCTCACTACTAATTTGTAACATATCAGTGATGTTTCCTTTCCCAAGAATATTTGTTTCTATCAAATAAAAGAATTAGCCTTAACTTTGTATTGGGATAAAAACCTTTGTTCAAAAAAGCTGGCTCTCTTGTTGAATATTTTCCTTTTCTAAGTCTATCTGTAAGTCAATGTAAAATGCTGAAAAGGCTAAATAAAGCAAGAAAAAGGACAATTTCTATTAATGTAACCTTGTGTCAGGCAGAATACTTCAAAATCAGGTAATGGTGTAATCTTGCCATTGACCAATCTATGAAGGAACAACAAACAAACTGTTGCCATGACAATCTTGAAGATAAGGATTCAATCAATGCTAGGAAAATCTTGTTTCCTATTCACACACGATGTGTATGGTCTCAAGGTAAGGTATTTTAGTAACAATCCTCAACTTTCTAACCTTACCCAGAAAACGAGAAAGTAGAGCAAATATATCTCATCCAAATAAAGGTATACATACCCCTTGGTTAATCAATTACCAAACAATAATGAGATATGACCAGTTTGTTGCAGACAACTCTTGAAAACATTGTTGGAAAAGGAGAAATTGCTCTTAACGAGCAATTTCTCCTTTTCCCACAACGTTTTCTGACCTATCAGAAGATTATTTTTCAATTTCATCTTATTTTGAAATGCCCTCTGCCAACTCTTTCAATTTGGGACAGTAAAAAATCTGGCGTTTGGTAAAGGGTTAAACTCCTCAGTTGTTTTTCTAAAACCCAGATTGTGAGTACTCATCAGAAACTTATTGACAAGCATGGACTACAGTCCCCCAAAGAAGTTTTGAAATACCTTGACACAACCCAAATATCCTAAACCATGCATTATCTGGTCATCTGTTAAGTATCAAAGGACTTAACCAAAGAATTTAAGATTTAAAAGAGACAGACCAACAGACCATCCTTTTGTCCAATATCAAATATCACAAACTGAATCATCTCGTTTTGGGGCATCAAATATAACCTATGACAAGAAACCCAGTTAACTATTTCAATGACATAAAAGTCTATTTCCATCCCAGCAAAGTCGAGTTCAAGAACCCACAATATAAAGTAGTAATTTCTTGTAGCAAGCAATGTCTCCTCCTTTTGAGCGTTATTCAATCCAATAACACAATTGAAATGTTTCCTTTCATACCTTTAACCCTTAGAGTGATGGAACCAACTTCATGCATATGCAAACAAGCTGGATCCAGGCCTGTGATCTAACCTGTTTTCTACTCTGAGTACCTTTCCTGGTAAAAATTAAACAGATATTAAATGTTTTGGAAAGCAAAAACACACAATTCTATTTATAGAAAATTACCAAGCATTCTAAGTTAACTATCACCTGTTGTTTCTAATTCAGACAAGACAAATATACTTCCAAAAATGGAATTGGAGGAGTTTTTACTTTACAGGATTAAACAAATCTCATAACTTGCATAAACTTTAAAATTGCTGACAATGAACTTAAAAGAACCTAAAACCCTTTAAAATGCTTGCATTAAGAGAGTAAATGAGAAGAAAGCCTGCTTGACAAGCCATTACTCTCAATTGGCATGGCACGGATTTCAGCAGTAGGGTTTCTGTCATTCTAATGGAATACTTGACACTCCTATTTAACCCTTTCCCTTTAATATCAATTTCCAAAGGACATAGTTCCAATAAATCAAACTTGTATCTATTGAACCCATTCTAACAATTGAGATTCTTTTACTGGTCAAAATTTGGATCATAAGCAGGCAGCCATTGTGGTATTCATAGTATTTAATGAGAAATGTGAAGAGTATATTCATGAACATTAAAAACAGATAAAATTGTGAATGTGTTCATGAGCATGTTCTTGAATTTCATGAACCAGCTATGTGTTCATAGCGTTCCATCTCAAGGGTTCAATGCAAGACTATAGTAAGTGCTTCATAAACATGAAGCACTTACTATAGTTTTGCAATGAACCCTCGATTTATTGTTCATGAAACTTCATGAACAAGTTCATGCATCCTTGGAAGAGGGTAGCAGCTTCACTTATTTACTTGGATACTCCCATTGACCATAACCAGGTTGAGTTACATGCCCGCAGAAACCACTTCCTGTTATAAATATTTATAAGTATTCCGATCCATTTAACATACAATATAAGATCAATCGAACAGCTCTATGGGAAAAGAAAAATCATCCATCCATCCCTAAGTAGATATTATTCAGAAAAACCCTGATTTAATGCTGAGATTTGTAAGACCTCTTTGATAATTTGACACTTATTTTTACTTCTTTTATACATGTACACTAATTCTTACCCTTATGTTGCTAGAACCAACTTCATGCTTATGCAAACAGGTTAGATCCAGAACAGCCATCAAGTAAATTGGCGGCTGGTCTGTGATCTGACCTGTTTACTTCTTTTGAGAATCTTTCCTCATTCAAATGTTTTGGAAAGCAGATCACACAAAAATCTATTTTCTTAAAAACTACCCAGCATTCTAAGGGTAAACCCACCTCAAACAAGCATCAATTATGTAAAATGACTTTCCTACAAGATATTGGGTAAAAAATCCATATTCTTTTTAAGTTTCAAGTTCCATTGCTATTTATGGTAAAGATAACTTCCCAAATATTGTTTGCTAAGCCTCAAGTGTTAGAGGCCTTGGCACCAATCAGCACATATTAATCCAGGTTATTATTACATGACATTAATGGTACAAACTTCATGAATATTCATGACAACATTAAGAAAGCACACAGCTTTATTCATTACCGATAATAAGTTCTTTCAAAATGATAACTGTTACCAACCCAAAAGCAAGAGCTCCTTTTCCCATAATATTCCAAACAGAAGCAACACTGTCTTTGTAAGGAACAAGTTAGCCTTATGTGACGGTGGCAAATTCAGTTAACCTGTTACCAAACAACACTGACATTTAATCACTTTGTTGCAGATGACTCTAGAAAACATTGTGTGAAAAGGAAAAATTGCTCATAAAGAGCAATTTTTCCTTTTCACACAATGTTTCCTACCCTAACAGGTGATTATTCTTCAATTTCATCACAATTTTAAATGGCATCTGCAAACTCTTTCAATTTAGGACAGTCGAAAATTTTGGGTTTGGTAAAGGGTAAATCAAAATGATCTTTTTTTATGTTTTTCTGCTTGTTCCTTCTGTTGCTGTTATTTTGAACCAGTAAGAAATTCCCACATTGAAGGATGAATCATGATCCAAGATGTTCTATGATCCAGGACATCATAGGGGCATTCAGGTCAACAAAGTTTGCTTCTTCATCAAAAGATCACCCCCCAAAGGCCAGAGTCTAATTAGATCTCTAGATCTAATAATTACAAAGTGGAAGAACAAATTACAAGGAAGTAAGGTAAACTTCCAGACTGTACAAACTGTACTTGAGAGGAATTCCTTCAAGAAATCCCTGTCTGAATTTGTCTATATTGAACACATGGTCAGCATTGGGGATTGGTTTCTTTAAAATTTCAACACTTTATTCAGTGAGCATTAGTGACAAAAATAAAGTTGTGTGGGTGTGTGGGTGTATGTGAGTCTGACCAGGAAACGGAATTGTGGTTTTGCCTTAGTTTTCCTTACTAAACAATATATATTTTCAGTTTAAAACAATATTTGTATCTAGGATCTGTTTTGTTTTAGTCCAATGCTTCATGCGTCGTTCATTGCTTCTTTGGTCGTAATACTATTTTTGAAACATTAAATTTGAACTTTCTTCACAAGTGATTGGATTTTGCAACAGACAAGTAAAATGTGGACCTTTCCCTGAAATCAGCTTAATGACAGAATTAACAACATTCACTCTAATCAAAGTAGGGTAAGCCTTAACTTTACTAATATAATAAATAAACAAGGAAACCCTGGAAAACCTGCTGATGCTACAAGTTTTCGACAAAACTTCAAATATGCAAACTGTCAAATATAATGGTGTTATCAAGGATTTGTCTCAGGTCTAACAATTACTCCCTAAGTAGGGTTTATGGTGTAATAGTTGAAATACTGCGGGTAAAAGACCCTGTTTAGCCCCTTATCTGGAGATATGAGGGTAGCGCATTTTCATAGGATAACACAAGACTATACATGAAGCACTTTCTATAGTCTTGTGTTGATCCTTTAAAGGTGCTGGTTCACAGATGTGAGGAAAATTTGGACATCAAAAATCAATTTCAATAAAACTGCACACAACAGCTGTACTGTTATTTGATATGCATTGAAGAATAGTCATTGGAAGCAAAATTGGATCATTTTTAATTTTTTAAAATGTGTATAATTAACATGTATTTTAATTCAAAAACATTATAAAGCTTTTGCAAATTTACCACAGACTGTACATACTTAGAAAAATTTATGCTTCCTGAATTAATTATGCTTTCAATACCTTTTGCTTGTATATCAAACATATCAAGATTGTACCGTTTCAATGTTGTGAAAGACATTCAATTTTGACTTTCGAATTTTTTCTTCTGTGAACAACAACCTTTAACCCATTACCAAACAATAACAACATTTCACTACGTTGAATCTAGAAAACATTGTGGGAAAAGGAGAAATTGCTCTTAATTAGCAATTCCTCCTATACCCACAATGTTTTCTGCCCTAGAAGATTACTTTCCAATTACATCACATTTTGGAATGTTGTCTGCAAACTCTTTCAATTTGGGACCGTCGAAAATTTGGCGTTTGGTAAAGGGTTAAATCATATTGTAGGGAATCTGCAGGCTATTGTTCTGGTGATTACCTGACTGATAACATGGACTCCCATGTCCCTAGTGTGTACCTATAATATAACGGGCAGATTAAATCCATATTAATAGTGACCATTCCCATTCACCAACCATCTGATTCTGTCTGGTCAGTGAAAAACAGGCCTTGCGGGGTCGGGGTATGGTGATTTTTATCCTATTGTGGAGGAAGTGTTGGGAAAAGGAAAAACCAAAAGGAACAATATCATTTAAGAGAGGTGTTAATGCAAGTTTGGAAATAAATGATTAACGTTCAGCAAGTGCACCCAGCTAAAACCAGGATGATTTCATACAGCAACGTAAATGTGGTATGTAAATGGTTTCTATAAGACTGTCTTCTTTTTCTCTTTACAATAAACAAATATACCTTTCCAGCTGTCTGTCTGTCTGTATGCCTGTTACAATTTCTCTTAATAACCCTTTACCAAATGCAAAATTTTGCTGCAAAATGTTTTTGACAATCTGTATCAATACAGTTTACACAGACATTTATTCACTTCACAAGATGATTGATTAGTGCATAACTAAGCGAAGTCATTTACCCATGTAAAGTCATTTACCCTTGTAAAGTCAAATACCCATGTAAAGTCATTTACCCATGTAAAGTCATTTACCCATGTAAAGTCATTTACCCATGTAAAGTCATTTACCCATGTAAAGTCATTTACCCATGTAAAGTCATTTACCCATGTAAAGTCATTTACCCTTGTAAAGTCAAATACCCATGTTAAGCCGTTTACCCATTCAGGGGTTGCAAAATCAATTGTCCGTATTGCCCAGCTTGTCCAAAAGCCTCGACGGACAAGTGAATGCTTACCGGAATTTACTATATAGCCATTATACGGACAAGTACAGAAACAGATTTGGCATTTATTGACAAGTGAATCAAAGACAGATTTCACCACCCCCGGCCATGTAAAGGACTTAGCTTAGTTTTGAACTATGCAATTGATTTGCTAAAAAACTTTAGTATTTCATTTGGACCATTCCCACTAAACTAATGTGAGGCAGTGGCTTTAAGCCATCTGCTTGCTACATTGCTTCAGACACTTCCTTGGAGGCATCAATAGATCTACAAGTATTTATTTGGAAATGCTGATGCAATCCATGTCCAAATTAAATATGTATTTCAGCAAGGGGTGGCAAATTCAAATGTCCATATTGCCATTCCGGTCCAAAGGCCTTTATTGACTAGCGAATTTATACTGATGAAAAAATTCGAGATAACCATTACACCAACAAGTGCACATTTTAAAGATTTGGCATTTGCGAACAAGTAAATCAAATTCAGATTTTGACACCCATGTATTTGAAGCTGGAGAAAGAATAGTTTATAGGGTCCAATGCAGTACTATGGTAAGTGCTTCATGTTTGAGAAGCACTTACTTCAATCTTGCATCGAACCCTTGAGTTTTGCATTTTCTTCCCATACTGAGGGCTTTGAGCAGGTTTCTTGTAACTCTTTTATATTGTTGAGGGACTTGCTATAGTCATACACTATAAGCCCTTAACATAATGAACTTGGTTCACCCGTTCGGGAGTTTGGCACTGGCTTGAAATGAACTTATCCTAATGTTTACTATTATAAGACATCTGTGGTACATGGCCTTGGTAAAGTAACATGAAGTTTAGGGTTAACCATTATTATGCTGGAACCAACTTCATGCTTAAAATGGCAACATGTTACATCACAGGCTAGCAGCCAAGTAAATTGGTTGCTACTGCTACCTGTGATCTAACCTGTTTGCAACTATTAGTATCATTTTCATCAAAATTAAGCAATATATTTAAGGTTTTGGAAAGCAGACGACTCAAAATTGTATTTCTTGAAAATTACCCAGCATTCATTCATTTCCAATTGGCCCTTCACAGTCAATAATGATTCCCCAGCCTGAGGCTTTCCTGTGTTTACACCAGCAGACAAGCCTTTAACCCTTTACCAAACACCATATTTTAGACTGTCCCAAATTGAAAGTTTCAGACGGCAGTTTGAAATGTGCTAAAATTGGAAAGTAATCTTTTGATAAGGATGAAATAATTGTGGGGAAAAGGAGAAAATGCTCGTAAATAGCATTTTTTCCTTTTCCCACGATGTTTTCCAGAGTCGTCTGCAACAAAGTGGTAAAATATCGTTATTGTTTAGTTAAGGGTTAATATACTTCTGCTCAGTGGCCACTTTGTTTGCACTAATGCAAATCACGCCCTAGACAATGTAACATTGATGTCTCAAGAGTGTGTTATACAGTCCTTTATAACTTCTTTACTTGTGTTAGATGACCTCTTGGCTCCTCAAACTTGTGCTGCACCCAACAATGTCCTTTTATGACAAATCATTTGGTAAAATATTTCAAAAAGCCAGCATTTGACACAAGCATAGTCATAGGTTCAGCTTTTGGCTCAAACTTGTGCTGCACCTAATAATGTCTTTTTATGACAAATCATTTCGTAAAACGTTTCAAAAAGCCAGTTAGCATTTGGCACCAACATAGTCATAGGTTCAGCTTTTGGCTCAAGTGCTGACCTATTTCTAAGAGCAAAATCTAAAGTTTATGTAAACAAGAGTTATCATTCATGTTTTCTTGTTTGTTCAAGAGTTATCATTCCTGATTGTGCTTTAAAATGAGCTCAAACTTCACAGAATGAGGTATTAGCACTTCAACACGGGGGTCTGTCTGTGTGTGATATAAATTATCATCAAGAATACAAGATAATAGCAAAGCTTCCCCCCTAAACAAGACTGTTATGTTACTTTGATGGCAAATAATTATGATGTTGTACCTTTCATGTCCTGTAGACCCACTGTGTGCCACTTATAGATGTCTTAATAAAGTTGAAGGTGTAACACACACTATTTCAACAAACTAGTTAGTACATCCTATTTTGTTTGCACTCATTAGAAATATAGCAAGACGATGATTCAAATGAGTGCCCACATTATAGGATAAAGAGATAAAGAAAACAGTTAGCTATGAGATGATACTTGCCACTTATCGTCATCTATGCTGCATGATCTATCCTATATAACTCCTTCAATTAAGTTTTTGACATTTTAACCCATTACCAAACAATAACTACATTGGACCAGTTTGTTGCAGACCACTCTGCAAAATGTTGTGTGTAAGGGAGAAATTCGAGGGTTGAATGCAAGACTATAATAAGTGCTTCACAAACGTGAAGCACTTACTATAGTATTGCATTTAATCCTCGAGTTACTCTTAACTTGCCATTTATTTTATTTTCCCACAATAATTTCTGCCCTATCAGAAGATTATTTTTAATTTCATCACATTTTGATATGTCGTCTGCAAACTCTTAATTGGGGACAGTTGAAAATTTGGTGTTTGGTAAAGGTTTAAGACAGACAATTGCATGCTCTTGTCTGTGCTAACTAAATTCTGAGGCTTAAATGAAAGACTATAGCAAGTCCTCTACTTTGTATGTGCAATAATTTTGCAATTAACCCTTGATTTATATTTCATTGAGAATGGCTTTGGGAAAAAGATGATTCAGTCAAAGTTCTATCTGATCAATGAATCTGGATTCTGGTAAGTCAATATTTGCCTTAGTTTAACCCTTTCCAAAACAATGACGACATTTAACACTTTGTTCTCGTAAAGTGCAATTTCTCCTTTTCCCACAATGTTTTCTGCCCTATCAGAAGATTATTTTCCAATTTCATCACATTTTTAAATGTCGTCTGCAAACCCTTTCAATTTGGGACAGTGGAAAATTTGGCGTTTGGTAAAGGGTTAACTGGTTGGCGTATGCACATTAAACCCTCAAGCCATGTCAATAAAAACGTTAAACCAATATTTCATTAAAAAACAAACATTAGTAATTACTCTATCATATTAGTTTTCCAACAACTGTTTCCCCCATTACAGCCTTTTAAAGCATTACTCTGGTGTAACCTTTTCATGATATGGAATTGCTGCATACTGTGGGATTTTCAATTTCTACTTTTTATCCAGATGTTTCTTAAGTAGTCTGCCATATATAATGTAACCAACCAAGTATATATGAAGGAAAAGTTCAAAGGAGACAGTTTTCTGGTGAGCATCAGTAATCAATTTTAACCTATTTTCCCACTGTCATTTATCTTAGAAGAATAACAACCTGACAGCAGGCATCCTTAAATCTTGAAATGAAATATGATTCATTTATCAACAGCTCCTTCATGTAATCAATGCTTAATCCATCTCTGTGTGGGTTTTTCTTTTTTATAGCCATTATACACAACATAGAATAATATCGAAGAAAAAGAGAATGTTTTTTAACATTTTCTGATAATTTCTTTTCTACAAGATGTTTACCATTAAAGGTATATCTTCTTATAAAACCAAGCTTTTATACCGAATCCCGGACACATTTGCCCCTTTTTTGGTATAGGGCGGACATTTGCCTCCTCGCCGTAATGTAGAAGGCGGACATTTGCCCCCTCATATTATTTTTTTTCAATTTGCTCGCCATTATCGTTTTAGGATATATTTAGATAGGAATTCAAATGGAAATAATATGTTAATCAATTTTATTCTATTGGCTCTTCCCTTCTAATCCCTTAAATGTGTTAAAATGGAGACGACGAATCAAAAACACACCGATGGCACTTGGCCAATCATGCTCATCCAACCATGAACTTGATGAACTAAAGTTTTATTTAATTTACATATTGATTACATCTTTAATCTTATTACCGATTTGTCACTCGGGGCTAACAATAAAAAATTAAGAAGACAAAAGGTATTCCAATTTATGTCCGTATGACAATCACCATCACATTTGATTATGATAGAAATAATTAAACCAAAAATAAAGAAATTAAGGTCAAATCAAATTATGAACGGTTGGATGAGCATAATTGACCAAGTGACAGCGTAATAGAGCAAAATTGACATGTTAGTATGATAAAAATATTATCTCCATTTGAATTCCTGTTTAATTATAACGGAATATGATCAGGTTAAACAAGTTATAAAAGTTATAAATATTATAAAAATAAGATAAAAATATTATCTCCATTTGAATTCCTGTTTAATTATAACGGAATATGATCAGGTTAAACAAGTTATAAAAGTTATGAGGGGGCAAATGTCCGCCTTCTACATTACGGCGAGGGGGCAAATGTCCGCCCTATACCAAAAAGGGGGCAATTGTCCGGTCCGGGCAAATTCCGTATACCTTTTATACCATATGCAAACTTTATCAATTGGAGATCTAAAAATCACGCTATGGTTAACTCATTACCAAACAATGACTGCATTAACCAATTTGCTGCAGACGACTCTGCAAAACATTGTGGGAAAAGGAGAAACTGCTCATAACAAGCAATTTCTTCATTTCCCACAATGTTTTCTCCACAATCAGAAGGATATTTTCTCATTTTATCACATTTTGAAATGTCATCTGAAAACTTTCAATTTGGGACAGTCAAAAATATGGCATTTGGTAAAAGGTTAATTAAGTAAATGAAGATTTTTAAGAAGGATTATGTTTTCTTGAAGACAAACAAAAACAAATCAATTCCAACAAAAGGTCTGAATTATCAAAGTTCATCATTTATTAATAACACATTTGTAGCAAAAGTTAAATAAACCATGGAAACAGGGTTTCCTATAGTTTCTACTCAATACCACATGATAATATACACATTTTTCATGCATTCAAGCTGTCATCAACTGTTACTCTGAATTTGGAACAGTAAATAAATCCCATAATGGGGGGAATGGGTTTGATTGTTTAGCATCTGGATTCAATCAGAGTCAACAAACAGGTAAATAACGGCATACCAGGCAGGCTGCATACTGCCTGTGTAACACATTGTCGTTACCTGTGTAATACAGGTGTGTGGCTGAGTGCAGTTCTGTCTCTGCCTTTTTTACCCCATGTACATTGATATACACACACACAATACATAACTCATAAGCCTCGTTGCCAGCTAGGAAAATCTCTGAATTGTTTTCCTAAGCAACACTTGGGTAGACTTGTTATGACTTTTTACTGCAAGGGTAGCCTATATCTTGACTTCACTTTCTGGATTTTTTCTTTCTAACTCTGCCATGTTGTAATTGCAAGGTATGTCATTTATTTTTACTTTCATGCTGACTTAGAAAGTCATTGAAGATAAAATACATATGCATTTATCATAAAGAGATCTTAGCACATTGATGACTATTTACTCCTTTCTTTTGTCTTTGACACCCAGCCTTAAATTGATGTCAAAATGGGGGGGGGGGGCTTTCAAAAGATCTGCATAAGAACGAAGATTGCTTTCCAAGTTTTTAAAACCTAATAACCCCTACGACCAACACCTGGAAGTAGTGAGAGCCTTTAACCCATTATACCAAACAATTACGACATTTAACCAATTTGTTGCAGACGACACAGGAAAACATTGTGGGAAAAGGAGAAATTGTGAGAAATTTTTCCTTGCCACAATATTTTCTGTCTTATTAGAGGATTATTTTCCAACTTCATCACATTTTGAAATGTTGTCTGCCATCTCATTCAATTTTGGACAGTCGGAAATTTGGCGTTTTGTAAAGGGTTTTAAAGCATTTGCACCTCCTCAATTTTTGGCAACACACTTGTTTTCTTTCATTGGTGTAAAAGGTTGCTTTTTAAAAAAGTTTCAGTTCTATATGACTTTCTGAGACGTTTTCCAGTGCATGGCTGAGTCATTGTGTCTTGTCCAAAGACACTCCAAAATATTGGCCTAAACAAGAAAATTAACAGTAACTTTTTGTTGAACATCTCGTTTTATCTAGATTCAATTGTTTCTGTGTTGAGTAAACTCTGTTTTCAACAATCTTATTTTGGACAGATTATTTGGAATGATCAATATATAGAATATCCTTTTGTAACAGAAGTTTTGAAGAACATGTTCATGACTGTATTTATAGACACGAACATGTTTTTAATGTTCATGCACAATTTGTAGAAAGTAATGAACATGTTCAAGAACAAATTTTTGTTCATAAATGACCATTTTGTTCAATGACAGTTTTTGTTCATGTCAAAAACAAATATATTTTTGGTATTCATGAACATATCCTTCAAATTTATGAACAGGTTTAAAAATAACTTTTTTGAACAACTTTCATGAGCATGATATCTTTTGCTCATGAATGTCCATGAAGGTCATGAACACAGTTCTAGAATCCTTTCCAGGGGTTACAACTGTCTGTATTGATTTAGAAAGCACAACGGAAGTTCCCATCTTAAATTTCTATCATAAATCTGGCAATCTTAGACCATTCAATAACAATAAACTCCTTAAACAAACCACTCATTTGGAATTATATGAAGTTTGTGAGAGGTCCAAATTGAAAACATGTGAAGTAGCAGATAATAATAGTCTTACATGAAAATTAATGATTTGCTGTATTATGTAGAGATAATTTAAACAAAATTAAGGTGAAATACTGATAAACACCAGCATGAACAGGTTATATAAAAAAGAATATTATGACAAAAGAACAAATGTTTTTAATAAATAAGCACTGATGTCTAATAAGAGAAAAAGAAATAATAACCATGTTCGATAAACTTGTACAAAACTATAAGTTAATTCATTCAAGTTTTTTTTCATGAAGACTAATTCTTATTTGAACACAAAAATCTATCGAAAAAGCACCAACCTATGCCAACAAAAGGTACCTTGTCATTTTGCCTTTCCTTTCTGGGTTCTATCATTGTTTTAACCTTTCTTGGGGAAATGTAGACTGGAGGGAGTTATCTTCCAACCAATTGATTAACTAATCTAGTTTTGCAGTTACTGTCCATATGCCAAACCATCACAGGAAACAATGAATTGCATTAGATGAATGGCAACATATCCTTTGACATTTTGTTCAATGTCAATGATGACAAGTTCCAAATGTGTATCCTTTACTGCCTTGGTCAAGTAGGCTTTTCATCAAAGGACAACAAATCAACAACTTGTCAACTGGAAATTTCAATGAGTTCTTGTTTTTGAGAAACACACAATAATATCAAAGTATCAATGCAAGACGATATCGAGGGTTCAATGGAAGACTATAGTAAGTGCTTCATAAACATGAATACTAAAGTATTGCATTAAACCCTTGATATGGACACATTTTTTTTGTCCAGCCACTTTTCGTTACATCCCCAATACTTTTTGATATTCTGAAATATCTTTGCTCTCCTTTGCGTTGTACCATAAAGTTTGTTTGGAGGAGAAAGAATATTACCTGCTGTCATTATGTAACCCAAAGCTTGTGTGTGATGCATACGTGTAGTATTGAAAACAACAAAGAAATGACGATTATTTTGACATTTTGGGTGACATTTATTCTATGGGGTATTTCTTTTGTTCATGAAACTAAATATGAAACCTTGAAAAGTGGAACAAACTTCGAGTGTTTATTTTTCAAAAGATCAATGTTTAAAAATAAAGAGAAATGATTATCGAAAACTACATAGTTTGTTTAGAAAATCTCTTTAAAAAAAATAGATTAGTGACGTAACTTTTATTGTCAAACATGTTACGTCGTAATTAAATATCCATAACACAATAGTATTGATGATGCTCACATAAAACACTGCGTTGTTACGTTGCGCAAAACGTATAAAAGTAATCCGTTGAGGAAACAATATGCTGAGAACACTGAAACCCCCCGAAAAACGACCAACCTCATTTGGGGGTATTAGGGTTGTCAAATATGTTACATCTTGAATAAATGAAAAGAGACCGATTGTTTCAAATAACTGTGTATCGTATAGTGGAAAGCTAGCGTTTATTTTTTCTTTGGATATAAGCGACCGGAAGTTTCAATTCACGCTAATTTTGACCTTGTTTTTATGGAGATGGCAGGGGAAGCAAACAAGCGGGGGCAAGTTTAAATTTTGTTACGTCACGAGTAAAGAAAAACTGTACTTATTTTTATTATAAGAGCAACAAAGCCATGCTTCCGAGCCGACATTATTATCCCTGCACCTAAGATCATGTTGTTCATGCAGAAAACGGCGATATTTATGTAAAATTGATGACGCAATAACGATCTTGAGTACCCCACCCATCGTCACGCCATGCCGATGTTAACCTTCGATAAATACATATTGTGCGGACGGGCTATGGTAAAGATGACCGAGTTGAATTAGTTCATGTTCAGCTTATATGTCTATTGAATGCATTTATTCCGAAACATGACTAGCATTTATGACCGAATACGGATAAATGATTTAAGGTGTAACAGGGACAACACGATTTTGAAGAGCTTGCTGTGTCACTGTTACATCTCGTACTCTTTTATCACGATAAAAGAAGAGTTTCCACCGATAGCTGTCTTAAAGATGATTTCTTTGAATACATTTTTTTTTAATTTCTCATTGAGCGATATTACATATATTTTTTGTTGATGAAGATAATTCTAAAACAAAGCAAATGCCGAGATGTAACTATGACCCGATCACTTTGCGCCATGTTGCAATAAGCAAAAAGTTACATCACTAATCAATGTGAGTATAAAATTGATTTAACTTGAAAAATACCAATAAGTTTATCTTCCTCTTTGGAAATATGTAAGGTTTTGACTTTGGCTTGACAATGCATGAGAAATTAATTACTGTAATGCATGTTAGAATTTTCAAAAAGTTGGACACCAAGTGATTATGGATGTAACAAAAAATGGCTGGACAAAAAAAATGTGTCCATATAGTATGTGCTTCCCGTCTAGAATTCAACCTTTGATATATCTCCTGGATACATCTGTGGGGTAAAATATGAATTTGTTTATTGTGCATTGGGGCTTAACTCTCTAAATTCTGTTGGTCAATCTTGCTAGATATCAACTCAGACTGGGTATATAGAGGACACCAACATTTTCATAAGGTTTGGTAAAATTTGATGAAATGCCTTTTCCAATGAGACAACAGACATAATTTTGTGACAGACAAACAGGAATAAATTTAACTGTCTTTTAACCCTTTCCAAAACACAAAAATTTCGACTGCCCCAAATTGAAAGAGTTTGCAGACGACATTTCAAAATGTGATGTAATTATAAGATATTCTTCAGATAGAGCAAAAAACCTTGTGGGAAAAGGAAAAATTGCTTGTTACGAGCAATTTCTCCTTTTCCCACAATGTTTTCTAAAGTCGTCTGCAACAGTTGTCTGCAACAAAGTGGTCAAATGTCATTATGGTTTGGGAAAGGGTTAAACAATATGAAAGGGAATAATTAAAGAAAAAGATGGGAGTAAGTCTTTAGCAACAAACGGGTCAAGTCAATGTTACATGGGGTTAGGGGTTAAAAAGAAGTTCAAAAGCCTTCTACTACAAAGCCCTGTCTGAGAGAGATCAAGCACAGAATTGCTCCCTTACAGAATCTGACATATTCATAGAGAATGTTTTTTGTGATTTCTTCTCTCTCTTTTCCTCTTGTGCAACCAGTACAACAAACCATGGTACACTTATAAAATACAAAGAGTATGCATTACCCTGTAAATTGGGGTAAAAACCTTTGTGACACATGAACAGAACATGGTTATCTTTATTGACTTCATTTTTGACATTATTCCTTTTTAAGATGTCAACAGAAGGTGTGTGTATGAACATATTTCACAATTTTGAAGCACCTTCTATGGTCTTGCGAAGAACCCTCAGTTTGTAGGAAAGGATTGACTTTCTATGACCAGCATACAAATATCTAAACTCAACAAACATCTAAATCAAATATTTGAACCAAACTATTCCCTCCCGACAATGTATGATTGTTATAATTGTTCAATTCAAAAGAATCATTTAACAATTATATACATTCTAGTAGTGCTGGATGAATATTACCGGTATATATATATAATGCATATTTTAATCAAGTTTCAAACCACTGTTTAAGTCTAGCAAGGTCAACCTGCAAGGTCACATTATTACAACTCGATGGGATGCACAAAACAAGTTGTCCCTAGTCAACCATTCAATTCAGCCCATCTGTCAGCATACTTGATTATTTTAGCCTTACAATACACCATCATCATGAAATAAAACCCTCTCAGGATTCCTCCAAGTTCCAATTCTAAAATAGAACTATTTTCCATGACACATAATTGGTCCCAAGGGTCAAATATTTTCTAATAATTATCCAAGCTTCAGGAGAAACTCTTTTCCTTCATAAGACAAGCCATTCCTATAAACTAAACACATACATGTTCCTTTCAGCAATAATGCTATGTCCAGTTTTCAGACTTCTACAATAGATTTTTGTGTGCTCTCCTTTCCGAAACCTTAAATATCTGCTTAATTCTGACAAGGAAAGATACTCAAAGTAGCAAATAGGTCAGATCACACGCCAGCCACCAATTTACTTGGCGGCTAGCCTGGATCTAACCTGTTTGCCTAAGCATGACGTTGGTTCCAGCACTATAAGAGTTAAAGCCAACATTTGGGGTAATCCATCTGTTTGTAAAAGACTTCTACATGCACCCAAAAAAGAACAAGATGTTCAAGAATATTCTGCAAGGAAAATCAAGTGGAAACATTTTGCAATTGAGCATAGATTCTCCACCTTCACATGAATGGGGTTTCTTCGCTGAAGCAATGAACCATTCCCTTTTGCCCCTCGCCCTTGAAGAAATATTATTACCAGGCTTTGATGTAGACGGCATTTCAGACCTTTATATCAAAAGAAGGTAAAGTTTATAGACCATATTTGGCCAATAATCCATTCGAATCTTGATGAGTTACCTGCATGGGTTCAAGAACTGTGTTCACCAACTTCATGAACAGACATGAATAACATATGGCCATTCATGAACACAAACTTGTTCTTCAAGAATATGTTCATAAACTTCAAGAATATGTTCATAAACATCAAGAATATGTTCATAGACATCAAGAATATGTTATTAGCCATCAAGAATATGTTCATAAACATCAAGAATATATTCATAAACATCAAGAATATGTTCATAGACATCAAGAATATGTTCATAGACATCAAGAATATGTTCATAAACATCAAGAATATGTTCATAGACATCAAAAATATGTTCATAGACATCAAGAATATGTTCATAAACTTCAAGAATATGTTCATAAACATCACAAATATGTTAATAAACATCAATAATATAATCATAAACATCAGGAATATGTTCATTAACATCAAGAATATGTTCAAGAATATATCAATGGACAAGCTCATGTCCATTAATACATTTATTATTAATCAATCAATCACACATCATAATTATCTTCTCTAAAACAAGTGTATCCATAGAAAAGTAAGTGGAACTCCCTTTAATCAAGCCCCTCAATAATTCTGAATGCTCTGTATAGATTGAAAGTCATAGAACCATGCAACTGA
This sequence comes from Cerastoderma edule, assembly GCA_947846245.1. NCBI lineage: Eukaryota > Metazoa > Mollusca > Bivalvia > Cardiida > Cardiidae > Cerastoderma > Cerastoderma edule. The sequence goes on from OX401416.1 coordinate 1,349,854, forward strand.
GTGGAAAATATTCCAGGCCATTGAAACATTGTGAATAAATATTTGATAAGATGAGGGGATGTCATGATGAATTAATATGCCAGATTAATATGTGGACTTGTTGCCTGCCTAGCTAGCTCCTATTGAAAAAATTTGATGAGGAAGGTTTCTGATGTTGATGTTTTCCTGTGTCCAACACCATCTTAACCCTTAGAATGTTGGGTAATTTTCTAAAAATAGATTTTTGTGTCGTCTGTTTCCAAAAACCTTAAATATTTGATTAATTCTGATGAGGAAAGATACAGAGAGAAGCAAACAGTTAGATCAAAGGCCAGCTGCCAATTGTCAATTGGCGGCTGGCCTGGATCCAACCTGTTTGCATAAGCATGAAGTTGGTTCCAGGACTATCAAAACGAAGAGTGTATGTGAGATGATACCATTCCCCTGGCTATGGATGCAATGAAATTCACTTTGAATCTACAAATTAAAATCACACAGAAGAGGATCAAGGAAATTGAACTTGGCAAATCTCTCAGACTTGATGATCTATCGCGATAACAAGCCGAAGATAATTACGCTCGCAATAACTCTCTGACAGGAGTTGACAGTTGCACAGAGTCCCCAAAGTCGCCCCAGACTTGGGATGGGATGTCAATCGAACAAAAGCCGTGCTCTCTTGGGTGGCATGGTGGGATCAAACAGTGCCTGATTTCTCACCTTCAGACTACAGGCTTTCTAAAACTCTTCCCATCATACCTTTACCCCACATGAAACTTTGACTGGTCCAAATTAAAGAGAGGAAAGAAAATAGAAAAAGAGTGGCAAAATTCAATCAAAGAAAGTCATTTATGTTATGATGTTTGGCAGAAACCAAAGTAACAAAAATGGATTATTATACAAAATCTATCCATTTCACACAGTGTTTTTTAAAGAACAAAACCAGGCGATAAAAGTGATTATCATTTTCACACCTTTTCTTCAAGGTCATCCCACTTTGAATGCTCAATATCATTTCGAGGGTTCAATGCAAGACTATAGTTAAGTACTTCCCATTTGTGATGAGGACTTCAAGGGTTCAGTGCAAGACTATAGTAAGTGCTGCACATATGTAAAGCACTTTCTATAGTCGTGCATTGGACACTCGACTTACAAACTTACTAGTCCTGCTTTGAACCCTAGACGTGTAGATATTACAAAGATTTGAATCTGACAAATCTGACATCGGCACAAATCTTCCTGAATATCAGGGACTCCTTGTCAACAACCTATTCGTCTTGTAAATACTTGGGGCACGTAGATCAAATATCAATTCCTTTTCAGATTGTTAACCACTTATGGAGTGTTATTTGATTCCTAAAAATGGATTTAACCGTGTTGGATTTATATCAAAGTTGTAATGGATAAATTCGAAAATAAAAAATGTGTGAAAAATAATTTTTAAAGAAACTTATGGATATTTAACTTAAAGTGTTAAATTTCAACTTCATGTGTTGTATTGATATATTTGTATATTCTATATTATATATATCTATTAGTCTTATATTTTGGAATATCACAATGGAAAATACAAAGAAAGAGTTTTGCTGTTAAAATTTTTCTTTGACAACTTTAATTTTTTATGTTTGCTGAAGATGTACAAAATCTTTTGCAGACAACAAAGTAAGAATTGTCTGAATTTCCTGAGAAAAAGAACATAAGCTTTTAGTACAATTTAAAATGGCATTTACTAAGTCTCAATAATGAAGAATGTTGTTCGATATAGAGAATGCTTAAAAAAAAAAAGAATTTTCACCAAAAAATTGATGTTTCCAGGTACATCGTCAATTGTTAAAATCAAAAATGCGTTTTACCCTTATTATAGTGCTGGAATAGATCTCATGCTTATGCAAACACATTAGATCCAGGCCAGCAGCCAAGTAAATTGGTATCTGGTTTGTGATCTGACCTATTTGATACTCTTAGTATCTTTCCTCATCAAAATCTAGCAGATATTTAAGGTTTTGGAAAGAAGACGACCCAAAATCGATTTTTAGGAAAATTACCCAGCATTGTAATGGTTATAATTTCCACCGGGTACCCCTGATTGATTCATTAATAATTTTGTAGAACTGTAACAAAGCGGTTAGACCTGGATAAGGTTTGATGAACATACATCCATGACTGATCAGCCACAATCCTTTGCTACAGAATCAGTAATAGTCAACTAGTACTGCTCTCTTCAACTTTGACGAAGCCAAAGTCCCATATAAGGGAAACCATTGATTTTACAAGTGGCACTTAGATAGAATGTAAATTAATTTTACATAACCTTAAAACCCTTAGAATGCTCGGTAATTTTTTCAAAAATAGCTTTTTGTGTCATCTTCTTTCAAAACCTTTAATATCTGCTTAATTTTGACGAGGAAACATAACTTAAAGAGTAGCAAACAAAACTGATTTGATGACAAGGTGTTAATCCATTACCAAACAACGACTTTTAACCACTTTGTTGCAGGCCACTTTTGAAATCATTGTGGGAAAAGAAGAAAGTGCTCGTTTTGAGCAATTTCTCCTTTTCCCACAATGTTTTCTCTCCATAAGAAGATTACATATGTACTTTCAAATTTCATAAAATTTTGAGATGTGGTCTGCAAACTCTTTCAATTTGGGACAGTCTTAAATTTGGCGTTTGGGAAAGGGTTAAACCAGTTACAATGGCAATAGAGCCCCAGACAATCTAATCATAGTTTGATAGTATAGGGAGATAGGTTTTAAAATTGCTTCAATTTGATTGTTGTCTCCATTGGTGCTTTTCACAAACTCCACCCCACAACCATGAGCCAATAATCTCAAAACTTTTTTTGATTGAGGTTTGACACTGTTATCCACATTTTGTCCCCTAGTTATATACAAATTCCTTGGCATTATACCAGCACAAGGCTAGCAAACAGTGTCTTGCCCATACCTTGTGCTGGTAGACTATCAAGGCAGCCATACAATTTGTTTCTAAGGGGGTTTAACTCTTACCGAACGCAAAATCTTAGACTGTCCAATTTGAAAGAGTTTGAAGACGACATTTCAAAATGTGATGAAATTGAAATATAATCGTCTGATAGGGCAGAAAACATTGTGGAAAAAGGAGGAATTGCTTGTAACGATTACCAGCAATTTCTCCTTTACCCACAATGGTTTCGGAAGTGGTATGCAACAAAGTGGTTAAAAGTTGTTATTGTTTGGTAATGGGTTAAATGCCATGTCATCAAATCAGTTCCGTAACAGCTAACCTGGTTTTGCCAGAACTAGGTTAAGGCTCTGAAGTGACTTGTCAAAGAACATTCCTAATAAACTAGGGATATGCAGGGGATTCGATCCCAGCACCCAAAGTTCAAAGACAGCCATCTTAGTCATTGGGTCGTACAAAACCCTAAATAGGTTAACCCTTTCCCAAACAATAACGACATTTGACCACTTTGTTGCAGACAACTCTAGAAATCATTGTGGGAAAAGGAGAAATTGCTCGTAACGAGCAATATTTCCTTTTCTCACAAGGTTTTCTGCTCTATCTGAAGAATATTTTCCAATTTCATCACATTTTGAAATGCCGTCTGCAAACTCTTTCAATTTGGGACAGTTGAAAGTTAGTTGTTTGGGAAAGGGTCAATATCTTACAAACAACCCCAATGAAATGGGTTCTCCCAAATACACCTCTAGAAGATGCACATCAAAATGCTATTATGGCATAGATTATACCATAGAAAACACCATTTTATGGCTTGTTTATTTATTTTGCCTCTCACACTCATTTTGCATTATCTGAAGGAAATGTTATTACTTTCTGCGAAAGCATTTTCTTCATGGTAACAGCTTAAATATTTACCAAACATTACTTTGAGTTAGAGTTAATGTCCCTGGCTGGGAAGACCTCTGACAAAGTGAAAGAAAATGTTTTCTGCTCATTAAAGAGATTTTCTCTCTTTTTTCCCAAAACAATTTATTATTTTCAAAGCAATAAAACAAAATGCCTACTATCCCCACTACATAGGATTTAGAGAAGAAAATGACCGAACAAGGGAAACAGATCATAGGACCCCGAAACATTTATTATCACACAATGCATACATAAATACATTGTGGCAAGAGGTGATTCTATTGATTAAAATCAATTCTTCTCTGGAAGGCCTTCACAAGCTTAACTAAAAGTACATACATGTAACATAGCCTGATGTGAAAATGTCACCAATCAAAAGAAAACTGTTTGAGGTAATCTGTTACTAACAAGGATCATATAAAAAAACATTGATCTATAATTGTAAATTTGTTCGATTATAAAAACAAGGATAGTTTGCATTTTCAAACGGATTAATTATGCATGTTCCTGACTCCTGGGACGAGATTTGTCATATGTTATTCATAGGAAACAGAGAATCTATAATATCATATTGCTAACATGTTGATGGCTTTGAAATGTTGCAAATCACTCTGCTAATGCAAGTACCCTATACAGAATCTTTAAAGGCTCATGGAAGGAGATTAGTGCTATATCAAACTATATTATTTGGTAAACTTTTGGTCAGATTCAAATATCACCAAAAAAACCAATCAGCACAACTTAAACATGAGAGCCATTGAGAAGTAACCCATATTCGCCAGTTAGATAATTCAGATTGCAGATTTTTTTTAACCTATGACCTGGTCATGTAATAAACAAGAGAATTGGCGGCTAGCCTGTGATCTAACCTCTTTGCTACTCTGAGAATATTTCTATATCGAAATTTAGCAGATATTCAAGCTTTTGGAAAGCAGATGAAACAAAAATCTATTTTTAGAAATTTACCCGAAATTTTAAGTGCTAATTGACTCTACTTATTTGGTGCAATCACAAAACCAACTCTTTGAAGATAAGCAAGGTGTAAAATCCATCATAACAGATTTGTCCTTCAGACAGTTTCCAGTTTTAAACCAGTATTCAATGACAAATCAGGAAAAGACCAGCTGAGAGCAACATATTAAGTCAACAAGTATCAGGTTGCCCTATCCTGGCAATATTAAACTATGATATCAACCCGAATACAATACCCTACACATTATTATCCTTCTCTCTTATACAAATAACTAAACACATAAACACAAAACACTACATATGTATCATATGTGTGTGTGAAAACAAATGTGACAAAAGGAGTTCCATTCATAAATAACAACTACTTTTGTTGCATTGGCTTTAGTGTTTCTTTTTCAATTATGAATGTTTATTCAGGCATGTTTCCTTACCAAGCCAATTCTAATAAATACCTTCACAATACAACAGTGGCCTAATATATTTTCGATAACACTGCATAAACATTGAGACACCAATGTGCATATTATATTGTCTTTTCTGGGGAAAAGGGTTTTGCGAGTGGGAGAGAGTCACGGCAGAGATCAGGTACATGTGGCTTGAAACCACTGGAATTATTTCTCCATCATATCACTTGACATATCTGAAAGCATTCTAGGGCCTGTGACAATATGACAATATGTGATCTCTGTTCAATAAATAAGGATAAATATGGGGAGCTAAATATGTGCTGTTGTTATTTTTCGTGTGTATTTCAACGAAACTGATCTATACCTTTTATTGGTAGAAATTTGACAGCAGTGGCATCAAATTTTTTATTACAAATAGCTTGCATAACATGTTGTTTGCTGAACAAGGATATGTTCCATCATATCATGTTACTTCATCTATACTAGCTATAATATACCAGCATCAGCAGATATTGGAAACCGACTTCAACATTAGAATCTTTAATTCTAGCAAAGAATAGGGATGTGAAAGCCAATTTTTACACTCATCACATTATTCTAAGATGGCTTTCATTTATTAGGAGTTTCTCTAAATATATTTTTATAAACATTGGGGGAAAACCCTGCCTTTAGATACTAACCCTTATAATGCTGGGACCGACTTCATTCTTATGCAAACAGGTTAGATCCAGGCCAACCGCCAAATAAATTGGCGGCTGACCTGTGTTCTAACCTGTTTCCTACTCTGAGTATCTATCCTTATCAAAATTAAGCATATATTTAAGGTTTTGGAAAGCAGGCAACACAAAAATCTGTATTTAGAAAAATACCCAGCATTCTAAGGGCTAACATGAACTAAAATTTCTGACACAAACAAATCTCTATACTATAGGAAGGATTACGAAGACGTGTGGCAACAGACTTATTTAGCATAACATTTCTGTGCAAAGTGATTAGGAAACAGTTCTAGAATCATGTGAAAATTGGAAAGACATGCAGTGGTAGATAACATGGATTATTGAATAACTCTTGACCCAACATCTCTTTTGACTTCATTGTTAACTTTTGAAACATTAAAGTCTATTGTGGAAAAAGAAACTTCTATAGTATTCTTTATTCTATGAAATGGAGTAATTTAATTGTCATTTTGCAAACTCTTCTAAACATGATGGACAGTAAAATCTTTCTCATTGTTTTGAAGAGAAGAGATTGTGAAAATATTCCGTTGTGCCGTGTTGTACATCTTAATATGGGATTGGGACTCAAAACCGATGTTCTAATGTTAAGTGGATTAACGCAGTAATTCTAGTCTTCAAGTGGATTAACAAGGATTTTAAGGTTTTACACTTTCTCGATATATATGTTCACTCAACACCTCATAATTGTTGAATTAGTTTTTAGACTCTTGCAGCAGAAGAACTATGAAAAGCATTAGGACTGGTGCGGGATACACTTGTGATAGATCTAGCCAATTGTTGTGTTAATTTAGTCACAATGATTTCAGTTAAATCTTAATAGTTTTAACATCAACACATTTTGACAGATATCCTTAATAAAACTCCGATCTTCGAACATAGTTTTCATTTGGACTGGCCACAAAATTGATCATGATGGTATTTGGTTTATAACTTATGTGTTTGACTATACTTGGACTAAAATGGAATAAGTGCATAAACTAATTCTCTGACCAGGTAAATAAAATCTAATCTGTATTTGTAAAAGTGCACAAATCACGCCTGCTTTTGCTTTTGTTCATTCAAATCAAATTCAAAGATGTTTTAAAAGTTGTTGAGGTCACATAAATTGCGATTGTGTCATGTAGCTAGGTTAAGACAAGAGTGACAAAAATTATAATTCTGTCTAACAGCAAACTATTATGTTGGTTTTCAATCTTGATAATCTTATTGTAAAATGTAAAGAAGACATACAATAACTTTCTCTTTTTCCTCAAAATTGTTATTATTCTTATTACAATGGTTTCTTAAATCTTTAAATACTGATCCTCTTACATCAGTAATGCCAGAGAAATGGATTTATCGAATCAATAAAACAAGTGTTCTGATGAGAGCGTTGTAAATTAATGCGAATACATTTTTATACAACTCATAAGCAATTCCGACAAATGAATCTTGTTATTAACAATCGAATGGATGAAGAAACTTATGATACATCTCTATACATTATAACTGATAGTGACACAAAACTGTTTAAACGCTTATAGTGTTGCTGACAGCATCTCTACAGAAAGAAACTTGTGAATGAATTAAACAATTTGTTGTTTTGTTAGTGCTTCCTTGAAACAAAGTACCCGTTAAGGATCTAACTTGTACAAAGGATGGATACAGGATGGCCTATAGTGTAAGAATGTTTCACTTACACAGCACCTCTGGGCAGACAGTAAGTGGACTTTCATGAATATGTCAACCTTCTTTTATAATTCGAGCGTTCAGCGCAATACTATAGCAAGTGCTTACATATGTGAAGCACTTGCTATAGTCTTGCGTTGAACCCTTGATATTTCTTTCTGTGAATATAATTTTTCGTTCTTTTTTTGGTCAAGTTCCATTTTGTGTTCTATTCCTTTTTCATCATTTCATTACTCTATATGAAACATTTTTAAACAATTTTTCTATGTCTAAAGAAAAATTGCTTGGGTCAAACAACCTTTTCTTTCTCTTTTAACACCATCTTACATTACTTTATCTTTTCTTTATTTTACTTTATCATCTACTAAAGAGGCATTGAATGATATCTTTATTTATGAGGCTATAATGGAGGATATAGATGTAACATATTTCGGAATACCAACAAAATGATCTGATCTCATTTGTAAACCATTCCTTTATGATGAAAAACTAACCTCAAAGAAAGAAAAAACATATGTATGAGTTGTAAAAGCAATTCCTCCGTTTTCCATAGTATTTAATTTGTGGAGCACATCTTGCAAAATTGCCAATGGGAAAGTTTGATAAAGGGTCAAAAACAGACCACACCCGGAGTTCTCTTGTCTGATTCCATTAAACCAGACTTTACTAATTGAGCATTATACATTAGAATGGCATGACCTACAGAGCTGTTGGCACTCAAACCCTCATTTAGAACTGAACTGGATTGACCTATTCTCAGACAGCCTCAAGTCAAACAAAAACTGTTCAACTGCACATATGTTTAATTCTTTGAAAATAACATTAAAAGGAAGTTACACCATATATTTGACGCTTAGAAAGCTGGACAATTCTAATTTGCTTAATTTTGTTGAGGAAAGATACTCAGACTAGCCAACAGGTAAGATCACAGGCCAGCGGCCAATTTTATTGGCGGCTGGCCTGGATCTAACCTGTTTGCATAAGAAAGAAATCGGTTTCAGCACTATAAGGATTAAATGTGCATTTATTTTTGTAGGGGGGGGGGGGTTAACCCCTTGTCAACATTTTTTTCCCAATCACATCACAGCCTTTCTGGGATTTACCAGTACTTATCTATGCCTTTGAAGTATCTTGCCTTTGAGTTCTCCCAAGAAAATGGTATTGGTGGGACTTAAACCACAAACCCTAAGCTATATGTCTAAAACCTCAACCAAATAGCCATCCAGGACCCTAACTAAGAGTGTGAAAGGTTGCAAAAAAAATTTGATTGAAAGAAAGGAAAGCACTGGCTTCCATTACAAAGGATTCAAGAACTGAGTTCACGAATTTCATTAACAGACATGAATGACCTATGATCCTTTGTTGTTCATGTCTGCTCATAAAATTCATGAAAAAACGTTTTGAATCCTTCAGAGACTTAGATTCAGGGAGGAAGAACTTCCAAATTGTTTAAAACTACATTATAACAATGTTAGTTTGACCCTTTCCCAAACAATGACAACATTTGACCACTTTGTTGCAGACGACTTTAGAAAACACTGTGGGAAAGGGAGAAATTGCTCGTAACAAGCAATTTTTCCTTTTCCCACTATGTTTTCTGCCCTATCAGAAGACTATTTTAAATTTCATCACATTTTTAAATGCCGTCTGCAAACTCTCAATTTGGGACAGTTTTAAATATGGGGTTTGGGAAAGGGTTAAACAAAGCTCATTTTGATGTACAGTAACCAAACCTACATGGGTGCAATCCCATGCACCCTCAGACTAATTGGTGCAAGGTTGGATGCCCCATTCCCCCCAGTTAGTGTAGCCATGGAAATGATGAGGAAGTTTCAATATTGATTGAACATGTAATTCAATAATTCAGGGCTCCTTGCATGATCGGTTGAGTGCTTGTGCCTTGAACGTTTGCCTCTTAACCATAAAGTTCTCATAATGTTAATGTGCCATGGATTCCTTTATATACACATTCCGTCATATGAGATTTACTTGATGTGGTCTTGATTTGCATAGAAAACAAAAGCATTTATAATCAGCTTTATCCTGTTTCAAATTGGAATTGTTATGAAATATCATTTTTGTGATAAATTGTAAAACATTAAATTGCTTATTAAGAGCATAATTATTAAGTATGTTGTTGCAAAGCCATTGAATTGAGTACATTTTGAGTGTGAGAAATAAGGCAGTGCCTCTTTTAACATGTGCTTCTTTCATTAGTAAATCAAATCATTTGCCCCGAAAGGATTTATTTTCATGACATTTCATTGTTAAAGTACTTATTATGTCTTAGTTATGATTATTCTGACAACAAGAAGTTGTTTCCATATCTTTCCATTTTCTTCTTTTACTTATAATAATTAGATCATATAAGGACTCCTGTGTGAGTGAGAAATTAAAACTTGCTGAGTGGTTAGTGAAATATTGTTTGATGACCCTTATAGTGCTGGAACCGACTTCATGCTTATGCAAATGGGTTAGATCCAGGCCAGCCGCCAAGTAAATTGGCGGCTGGCATGTGATCTAACTTGTTGGCTTCTCTGAGTATCTGTTCTAATAAAAATTAAGAAGATATTGAAGGTTTTTGAAAGATGACACAAAAATCCATTTTTAGAAAATACCCAGCATTCTAAGGGTTAAACCCATATCTAGATGATGTATTAGCCAAGTCCTCCTTAATAACATTTTCAAATAGACAAAATTGCATGCTACAGAAGACGACAAATCATAAAAAAGAAAAAAAAATTTTTTTTTCATTATAGCGTATTATGTAGAAATCCCTGTGACAAAATGATAAATTGCTCATCATCATTAAGTCACAGTGATGTCACAAAACTCCTGTAGTAAATGTGGAGATCTGAGGGAATTATGGAGTTAATGTCTAACGGTGTAATGGGAAAACAGATAAAAGCATATCCTGCATATAAATAGACCTGACAGAAGCCTGATTGCCTCTGTAAGGGAGCAAAAATGCGACCAAAATTGCATCCAAGCACAATGACTAGTCTGGAAAACGGCTTCAATAATAACCCTGGGAAAGCCCTGCCATTAACAGTAATCATACAGCACTTAAACCCTTATAGTGCTGGAACCCACTTCATGCTTATGCAAACAGGTTAGATCCAGGCCAGCCGCCAAGTAAATTGGCGGCTGACCTGTGATCTTACCTGTTTGCTACTGTAAGTATTGTCCCTCAACATAATAAAGTTTTGGAAAGCAAATGACACAAAAATCTATTAAGAAAATTACCCAGCATTCCAAGGGTAAAACCCTTTCGACACAATGACCAAATATGATGTATATATACATCATATGATGTATATACATAAGAATGTTTCAGAACAATTTACTTAAGAGGATAAATATTAGTGATTTGTCAGGGTGTTTCTTTTTGTCATAATGGTTTTCATCCAAAATCCAAGAGCCAATTATTTCTAATTACTCTTTATATCTGATGTGGGCAATTACATCAAATTTGGACCAGTTACAAATAGAATAATTGGGAAGAAATGGCTTTAAATAATAACCTTTCTATGTGGGCAATGTGACAGGTCGTAATTGAAAGCAGCAGCAGACGACAAGAAGCATGCAAAATATCATTTTGTCACATATGAAACCATTGTAACAAAAAGAGGCCGCTCTTTCAAATGTCATATGAACCTAGTGTTGTTGACCACTTGCTATATAAATTGTATTGAAGCACTGTTTCTACATCACTTTATCTCTTAGCATGCTCTAAAAATATACTTCCGAAGGTTCCATTTTGAAGGGCTCTAAGAAATATGATGCACTACTTGAAGAGGTAGTGTTCAAGTACAAACAAAGCAGGTTTTAACCCTTATAGTGGGGGAAACAATGCCATACTTATGCAAACAGGTTAGATCCAGGCCAGTCACCAAGCAAATTGGCGGCTGACCTGTGATCTAAACATTTTGCTTCAAGGTCTTGGAAAGCGGACAACACAAAAATCTTTTTTTAGAAAATTACCCATCAGTCTCAGGGTTAATGTAGTAGTTGACAAGTGAATAGTGAGAGGAAAATAGTTGTTCTATCTAAAGAAAGGGCAGAAAGACAGATGTTGTATTTCTTCCTTTCCAGACACCATATATTGTAACCAAACTACCTGTGATTTTTCTACATTTGTTTTTCCATAGAAACGACTTCCCCATATCAAGTGAAAAACTCTGTTTGGACACAGAATTAATCAATTCCTTGTTTGAGCCATATATCTTTCTCCATTGTACGGCTTGGCCATGAACTGTTTTGTCCAAATGGATTATTTAGGAACCTTCATCCATCATTCAAGACTTTTGGACTGGTCCGAATTGAAAGAAACAGCAGACTTAAATTCAAATGTTGGGAAACTTAAAATGTCTTTCTGGATATTCAGGGCAAAAGGAGCATTTAAAACATTTTCGTTATTTTTCATTAGCCGATAATGGAAAAGTACCTAGGAAAAATCTTTTCCTTGAGATATAAGGCAGAAACCAATGTGTCTAAAGGATAAATTGTTTGGAGTAGTTAAGCCTCAATACAGTCAATGGTAGGCAGTCATTTGAGACAATTGCTTAAGTATTATAATCAATTCAGAAATCAGATCTTACATCAATTACATAATCTTACATCTATAAGTAAGTTAAAAAGCTAAACTTTTTTTTTCAAACTTCTGTGCCAAAAGAAGAGATTGTATATTTACAGATCTGTATTATCTAAATAGTCTAGCAAACTTTTGTTGGAGCTGTTAATGCCTTTTTAGACATTAGGCAAGACAAATAAAAGCTTACAATGGAGTTAACAACATGAATTTTCTATGTCAAGCTGTCACCCGGCTTTAACAAGTTACATAGTATAGATGCATTTACATCTGCAGACAGACTGATTCATTACTAATTCCCAGCAGATGAATGTAAATGAATTATATTTACTTTAAAACAATGAAACAGCCTTCTTAATAGATTGTAAATTGAGTTCTTTGTACGCAATAATTCAAAAACAATTCTTGGTACATACAGCATCTTAAGCAAATTTGTGTTTCCACAAAAGAAATGATTTTCTTTTCATACTGTTTATTTGCCTTTCTTTCAGTCTGACCCATTCAGAAAATGGTGGCATAGGAACTGGGTAAAAATACATCCCTATACTGCATAAGTACTCCAACAGAAAAATCAATTGTTTTCCTCATCCTTTAATTATGGCTTCAGCTCACTAAGCCAATCTGAATAAATCTTTCTTATTTCCAGTTTTCAACAGTCATGAGTTAACTCCCTTCTTGTCACATTAGTCTAGGCAAGATGAAATGCAAGAAATGTCATCCAAAAGGTCAAATCTGACAAAATTGCATTAAAAATTGATTATGAAATCATGATGCAAAGGCCTATCTATATGTGAGTATATTTTAACAATGACTTGATTCAATGTTGTCAGACAAGGGATATTTAACTAAAATTTGCTATTCAACCATTAGTCAGACAAGTGAAGGAAAACATTTTGCTTTACAGACAAGTAAATCAAAATCGGATTTCGCCACCACTGCATTAGGATTCATCTTTAAATTTGTTTTCATTGAGAAACTTGTAGAACCATGCCTTCAAGACTTTTCATCTCTTCTAAATTTTGATTGGGCATGGTTAGGGAAAAAAAGGAAAACTGATGGGTAAAGGTCTGGTCTCTAATAAAAAGTATCTATTAATGAAGTAAACAATAGTGTTCTATCCTTATATCAAATGCTTCACAACTTGAGATTGATAAACAGACCAAAGAAGAAAATAAATTATAAACTTGCAATACCTATAACAATGTCCATTTAAACTTATTCAGAAGGCATAAGAAGACTTTCTTTTTCAAACAAGTTATCTCCCTTTGATTGGAATGATAACTCAACTTGGGTACAGATTGTATTGGATGAAACAATTATTCTACTACAGGTTATGGAAAAATATCGCTCGATTTTTGTACTGAAAACCCCAATGCCGGAATCATTTCATTATTTTCCTGTAAGACTGAGTGGGACAAACACTTTACCTATGTATCACGGAGGGTCCAATCTAGGTGCAGGCTTCTGGCCATCATATAAACAATGTTACCTACATTTATTGCAAAAATATGCTATGGTCTTGATATGAACAGGACAATGTAACCTTTTTAGGCCAATTTGCCATGAGCAAAATAAGGTTTGAGCAATGCTTCCTTCCTTTAGGGCTGGTTTGTTATGGCCATGATATGGTCAGAGCAATGTTACCTAGTTTTGAGGCCAACTTGACTTTGCTGTGCTATTGTCTTTAGCATTGTTACAATAAGAATCCACTGTGAGTAAATGATACATTGCTTATAATTAGCAATCCCTCCTTTTATCTCAACGGATTCTATAAAATATAATCATGAAATAATATTTCTCTCATGTTAACTTTTAGTGGTATCTGGTGCAATCATTTAGGCCAGTAACAAAAACCCTTATGAAGTTAAGCAATTAAAAGAAAAAGTTATACATTAGTTAAAACTTACTATTCTCGCCACAAACAGGGTCTTGTACGGGTCTGTGCTTGTCTGTACTGAATGGGGGTCCCCTGGAATATAGATTTAGAAGCTTAATATGCAGTACAAGTATATGCAATTGACTGATAACAAACCCTTCTTGTAGAAGGATCAATTGGATTATACACATTCATTCTAATTGGATGGATATAAGCAGACACATTTAAAATCAAGTATGAAAAATGAAAGTTTCTTTGAGTTACTATAGCTACCATTTTGACTATAAGAAACAGATTTAATAACAAGCAATTTCCACATCTATCATTGATTCAGTATTCTTTCTCTTTATTTCATTGTTGTAAATACATTATGGTGTAAACATACTCTTCAGCAATTAACATTTTAATACTGGTACAAATCAACACCCCTATGATTTTGTAAATCTTAAAAAAGAAAGCAACAAAATAATTTTGTCTCTACTCATGGTTGAATTTTGCCACCATTTCAAATTGAAAACCACTATAACAATAATAAAATTAGAAATATTGTATAACCCCAAAACATGAGAAGAAATCACTCTCCCATGCAACCCCCAATACAAACCTGGTTCAATATACTTACACAAGGCCAGATCCTGCTCTAGCTTGTAGGCAATCTGTTCAGCTCGCTCCTTACGCTGAAATAAAAATAAAAACAAATTAAAAGTAACCTTTAACTCACAGCCTATTGCAGGTTACAGATAACCTTTTCCTGAAATGGGAATGTTTAACTATTTCGAGTGGAAACCAATAGTAGACCACAAAGAAATGCAAGAGAGTAAATAAAATCCTTGTGGTATCAGATAGAAATCCCTGTACCAAAGAATAAATTGCTCATTAGGAGTAGTTTATTTGCTGGGCAAAACTCAAGAGGAAAGTTTTATAGAAAAACAAGTTGTATACATTGTTCTTTAAACGGAAAATGCTCAAGTAAATGGCCAAATTAATGTCTGAAATACCAGTTAAAAAAAAAGTATGCTACTTTGACCTTGTTGGACAAAAAGCAAAGATTTCTACCAAAAAGGCAATTACCTTGCATTATACATATCAATACCTCAAAGCAAAAACACCCTAATACTTTCCTTGTAGAGAGTTGCTTACAATATTACTTTACTAACATAAATCTATCTCGCTGTTGTTTTTACCCCACCCCCACAGTAGGACATGTATGTTACATGGTTTTGGTTGCTGCTACAATCCATTTTCTTATGATAGTATTATGACAGATGATTGGTTTCTAAGGGTAACAACATTAAATCATTACCGTCCAATCAAGTATTTTACGTATAACAACAATGCTACAGAAATTAACCTAAATTATCACAAACTCTTTCTTAGAGAGCAATTCCATATCAATCCGAAATGGAGGTTTGTTTTTTTCTGATTGATAATTGTTTCAGATTTGGAAAATAATCTCATGAAAGAATAGCCAACTAAGGAAAAATTGCTAAATAAGAACATTTTTATTTTTCATTTCATCTAAATAAAATCATAATTTGATGACAAACAATTCACACAAACAATCCCGAGATTGGATTTCTTTAGCCATCCTAAGGTATAGGTATTCACCTTTATTGTCATGAGGAAAGGGGAAATATCCCTAATGACCAATAAAACAATATTGTATCACAATAAATCATTACCAACTGTGTAATACATACCCAGGAATGATTGCCAAATGTGTAAAAACAACGTTGGCCTAGTATTCTAAAAGCAACAATAGGGTAACTCTTTCCCTTTTCCTAATAACTCCGTAGTGAGGGATAATCAATTGATCATATAAGTGTAAAAAAAAAAGAATGCACTTCTACATCATTATCAAACAATAATTGCAACTGGGATGACATAAAAATACAAAGGAACTTCGTGAAAAACAGCCCCAGATACAATTCCTATGCACATTTATCTATCCCTGTTTCCCAAACCATATATCAAAGGTTTGCAGGACTATGCTATAATAATTACTTCATTAAGTAAGAAACATGGACTATTTACTAATGTCTTGTGTTTTAACCTTGATATTGCATTTACCAAGATGTAAAAGAATAAGGTTCTAGTTTGAGAAATCTTTTTTTACAAAATTAATACCATTGCTGGCAATATCGTTTTCCACTTGTATTAATTGCAATAAAAAAACAACATTGTACATTTTTTGGAATATTGGACAGTCTGCAACATTGCTCTTGTTACTGTTTGACCGTCTGACCTAGGTATTGTAGTATGCACGATTTGTTCTACAGTCATTATGTTAGACAGGGATATCTGTTAACATTATCATATAACCTCTTTGCATTAAAACATGCAATAAAACAGACAAAATGTCTGATCAAAGTTGAGAAGTCATATCAAGATTCCTAATAAAATAGTTTATTCTTATCCCCTGTTACTAGTTCCCCCATGTGGGAATTTGTGACTGAGTCAAATTGAAAGCAATAGTAGGCAAAGAAAAGCCAAATGAATTTGATACATTTTCTTTGTGACAAAGATTAGAAAACATGGTGTCAAAAGAAATAAATTATCAACAAAAATGTGTGATTTTGTAACAGTGGTTCATGAAATCTTTGGTAGCAGATGAAGCAATCTTCCACATTTTGAGTAGGAATTAAGAAAATTATAGCATAAAAGATTGGGTTGTTAATTCCAATTGCTCAAAATTTTAATGGCAAACACTTGCAAACTTTAAACTCACTTGGAATTTTGTGCCTACTGAAATGACTTCAGCGAAATAAAAACACATAAATGACAGACTTTTAAGCTTGTTTATCATTATGTTAATTTTCAACCAAAGAAATTTTCACACTGAAGTTGTACATGTGACTGCATCAGGGAATGGATAAAAGTTAATACCTCAATGATTTTTGCTACGCATTTAAAGCAGGTATTTATAAATGATTGGTAAATTAACCAGAAGAAATTAATCATGCACATATATCCTATTACCCCATAATTGTGGAAACTTAACCCTTTCCCAAACAATAACGACATTTGACTACTTTGTTGCAGACGACTTTAGAAAACATTGTTGGAAAAGGAGAAATTGCTCGTACAAGCATTTTTTCCTTTTCCCACAATGTTTTCTGTCCTATCCAAAGGTTATTTCCCAGTTTCATCACATTTTGAAATGTCTTCTGCAAACTCTTTCAATTTGGGACATACCAAAATTTGTTGTTTGGGAAAGGGTTAAGTCTAGATCATATTGACTGCATCATTATACAAATCTCAATCAATTATCAAAAGCATAACTTCTCTAGATAATTAGTGAGGCACAAAAGTCTGTTAAAAAACATGATAGAAGCTTAATACAAGCAATGTGTCCATTTGCCTCATGATGGGTTAACCAATTTGATTTATTTGTCTGGTACTCAAATTCAAAGCATCAGCAGAAAACAATCATGAAACATGTGAAATAAATTTTATCATGTGCTAGGACTAAACGCCAACGAGAAAAAATTGCACAAAGTAATCCACCTTTTTCACAATAATTTCTTAAACAAGTTGATGCAGATACCTCAAATAAATAAGATGAAGTAATGGTTCTTCCAACTGAAATTTGTTTATTCAGTCTTTTTGATTTATATTTAATTGCTGCACAGAATTAAATTGGCAGGGATTCAACTGCCACTGTGACACATATTTTGCCTTCTATGCTCTCATATTATCACCTAAGGTCATCATAAAGTGATATAATCCAGACATCTAAAGGAATATTAGGATTATATAATGGCAGGAGTAAGAAGACTGCTTTGTTTAGGTCTGAGAACCATTTTAGGTAGGTCAGCTGTTTTTTTGGGTTTTTTGAAAATCCTGAATAATATTTCATTAAACACAAGTATCAACCCATTACCTAACGATAACGACATTTAACCACTTTGTTGCGTGACTCCAGAAAAGATTGTGGGAAAAGGAGAAATTGCTCATAATGAGTAATTTCTCCTTTTCCCACCACATTTTGAAACGCTGTCTGCAAACGCTTTGAATTTGAAACACTAAAAAATTTGGCGTTTGGTAAAGGGTTAAATGAATTCGAAGTAAAATTGCTTAAAAAGCTTTTTAATTCTAAGTTTTTCTAATAGGATATAAAGATTAGATGGCAAAGAATAGAGTTAAAGATAGTCAAAGCATTTTATTTTGTCCAACATTTAGTCCTCCTTTCCACTAAACAAACAATGTTGTGAGACTAAGTGTCATCTCAAAGCACCTTCGGATTTAATGAAGTGTTTCATTACAACACGATGTAGGTTAGATGCAAAATATGATAGTAAAATAATTTTACACATGTACAACTGCACATACAACCACAACGTTAACGCAAGAGTCCTTGCCATGAGTATAGATACTATCAGGTATAAGATTATGATTGAACATAATATGTATCAAACAATGTGGATTCAATCTCTGATTATATTATCCTAATTAATGTAGAACACCTTAAACGGTATTAGTAATTCATTACCTTTGAACAAAGGTCAGCTAGTATATATTCTAAAGACAAGCCATTACAATACTTTAATCTATCTGATAATATTGCCATACAATGCTTCAATCAGTTTAAAAAGAACTCCAATTAGAGACATGATTAATTATTAAATCTAGTATGTGCAATGCTTCAAAATAGGCCATTTAATATTCTGTACCTGTTTTTTGACTTACTTTGGACAGCATCATTATTTAACATTTGGATTTGATAATGAGTCACTGTGCAGATAAATTATACAGGATTAACGATGAATATCTATCTACCAAGTATCACAAGTTCTCATCATTCTGCTCACTTGGAGCCGTTGGAGGTATTTGTTCATCTCGTAATTTTCTTTCTTCATTTAGTGCATTTTGATTTTATTTTTATCTTGCCCTTTCCATTCATCACATTTTGCTTTCATTATAAGTCTTGCATTTTCCTTTCTTTGCATATATTTCAAAAAGGGGTTATTAGTTATTTATCCTGTTTTTAGTTTAATAGATTATAACAGCTAATTAATTTAACATACATTTCGTGTTTATCTGTTGAGTTATACACTAATTGAATACATTTACATTTATAAAGTGCTTAGTCAATGACCAGACAAGGTTAATTTGATGTCTTGAAAAAAGGAATTTAGCACATTAACACCTAAAGCCACATTTTTATGTCTTGCAGTAGATAACTTTCAAAATGCATTGATTCAAAGTCAATCCACCTATTGCTAATTGACATTTTGTAAATGGTCAAAATTTTTAAGAAACAAGCATCAACTCATATCTAAATGTTTAAAGTTATTTTTAAATTTCTGCTATAAAACATGTAAAAATAAGTAATTGTGCAAAATAATTGGTTGAAAAGAGTGCAAATTCTAAGTGACTATTATGACTTTTGTTATGGAAAGTTTGTGTGCCAAAAAATAGCTCTATAAACTTTCAACAATAGGCGTGTCAATTCTGTTTTCATCTCCTTTATGATTTAAATGTAAAGCAACTTCTTTGTGAATATATGTATTCATATCAAGGGAACTTTGTGAACAATTTTGTATCTATACCCTAAAGGTTTCCTTTGCTGGGATTATGTTCATCCCTTTTCCAATTTAGGATTTTACTGTTGGATTGAAATAAAAAGCATCAGATGGTTAATATCCCTTTAAGCGCCGGGACTAACTTTATGCTTATGCAAACAGGTTAGATCCAGGCCAGCCGCCAAGTAAATTGAAAACAACATGAATGGATGAACGAATACATAGGGTTTTAAGGCTCATCAACACCTAAGGCTTTGTCACTAAATCCTATATGACGTTGTTATGGATTAATGTATACTACACTGCACCTTTCTTTCCTTCCGTTCATCCCTGGTTTCAACCCTTGTAGGTGGTGGGGTGTCCTTTGGGTCCTGAAAATATACAAGTTGTTAAAACTTTAGTTTTCCATATCAAAACCCCCAATTCTTTCAGTGTCATTTCAAAGTTCTCTTAAGGTAAGGCAACAAGGTGTGTGTACCGATTTAACTAAAGTTTAAACATACATCAAATGTATCAAACTATAATCCTTAAAGCGCTGGAACTGACTTCATGCTTATGCTTACAAGTTTGATCAAGACCAGCCCCCAAGTAAATTGGTGACTGGACTGTGATCTAAAATTTTTGCTACTCTGATTATCATTCTTCATTAAAATTAAGCAGATATTTAAGGTTTGGGAAAGCAGACAACACAAAAATCAATTTTTAGAAAATTACCTGACTTTCTTATCGTTCAATCTAAGGTACTCCTTATAATATTACCTGAATGAGTACAAACAATAAAGAATTTGATATAAGTTGATTAAGTCAATAGATCTGAAAACAGCCTTCTAGATGATCATTTCAAGGGCTCTTACATACATAATTCATGGAGTAATCGGGTCAACAGAGAAATGCATCTTAAAGGATTAGTCCAATCAAGTTTCTTAATTACATTCATGAAAATCACAGCACAACTGGAAAATCTATATATATACATGCAAGACCAAAGACACAATACAAGTACATGACATCATATGCATGACTTTGAATAGAATCAATCTGTTCATTGGTGTGGGGCCTCTTTAACCCTTTACCAAACAACAAACTTTTCGACTGTGCCAAATTGACAGAGTTTGCAGACAACAATTCGAAATGTGATTAAATTGGAGAATAATCTTCTGATAAGACAGAAAACATTGTGGGAAAGGGAAAAATTGCTCGTCACAAGCAATTTCTCCTTTTCCCTCAATGTTTTCTAAAGTCGTCTGAAACAAAGTGGTCAAATGTCGTCATTGTTTGGGAAAAGGTTAAAAGAAAGACAAAAGAGGAAAAATGATTAATCTACAATTAACTATTGATTGACTGATCACATGAGGCCAAAGTCTGCATGAAGCAGTGGCGCACAAGACCTCAAAAGCAACATTAAATTCTCCGGCTTTGTAACAATAAGGCCATGAATTATAGAATAGATTCATGCTTAAACCAAACGTAGAACAGGGAAAGGCAATTTCTTTAAGGGGATTGCTCTGAGATTCTGAGAATAAAAGGAAGTAAAAACACAGGTTATTCATTACCTTCTTGTGTAAGTTTATGGATATATTATGATAGGTAAACTAGTGTTTTAAGTGAACTTGTGCAGTTTATGCTAGAGTTAAATGGAAATAAAACAACCAAAGGGTAAGAATTAAGTAGCATTTTCACCAAACAAGAGCTATCATATCTTGATAGATACATGTAGTTAAAATAAAGAGTGCACAGAATCTGATGGTATTAATTGAAATTGTTATAAATTGGGGAAAAAAATCTCCTTATTCTGGCAGATAAGTATTGAATGAAATAGGAAAAATGATGTACCAATGTATGTAATTTCTGCAGTGCCTAATAAGATCATGAAATAACCTATGAGTCTGAAGACACATAATGCTAGAATTAATTGATAAATTAAAAGTCCTTCAAAAGAAAGGATTAGAAACATAATGAATTGAGTACTGTATATAATGAACGGTATTGTCAAAGTCAAAATTGGAAAGCATATAAATGAGAGCTATGCATAAGGAAAAATTAACTGACTTGAGCAATTGTTTCTTTTTCTATATAATATTGCAATTCAGTCAATGTACAGCAAAGTTTGCTTTTCTCATGTGCAACAATTTAAATGCTATGCTATCAACAGCGTTTTATTTCTTTTGTATTTCATGTCAATATTGTCTACTGCCAATTACAGCTCCAAGATGCAATGCAAGACTCCTGTAAATCCTTCAATTCTTTGAGTATTCCACCCATTACTTGGAGAGTGAGCTTCATACAGATGCTTTTAAAAGTAGTGTTTGGAAGGACTTGAAAAATAAAGACAATGAAAAAAAATCTTATTTATAAGGAAAATGTATCACATGAAATCAATCATGTAACTGATTATTCAATACTGACTTGTTGCCATCCCTTTTCAAACTTTCAGCTGATTTAGTCCTAATGGTTTAATGGTTTCTCTTTTCCCCTTTTGTCTGAAAGCCTGAAAATTTGCTTCTGACACAGAATATAGAAAGGGATAAATAATCAGGATTTCCCTGGTTTATATTGATTTAGAGCAAGTCTCAGTTAGACACTGTACAATCTGTCAATAACAAACCCTTCCCATCAGGCCAGAGTGAGGAAGGAGTAACTTAACCCTTAGAATGCTGGGTAATTTTCTAAAAATAGATTTTTATGTTGTCTGCTTTCCAAAACCTTACATATTTGCTTAATTTCTATGAGGAAAGATGCTCAGAGAAGCAATCAGATAAGATCACAGGCGAGTGCCAATTTACCTGGCGGCTGGCCTAGATCTAACCTGTTTGCGCTTAAGCATGAAGTCGGTTCAGCACTATAAGGGTTGACCTCTAGCATGCTGTTGGCACCTAAACTCTGTATACAATGATACCATGGATAAATATACTTATCAGATAGAAAAAAAACTAAAAGTGGAAATCCAGTTATCTTAGAGTGCCCCAAGATTTGTATTTACTTGGCTATATATCAAGCATGATATGATTATATAAGAACAAAATGAATGATTAATAAATAACATTACACTTTTCAGACCTCACCAGATTTAAGTCAGCAGATGTAATATATCAAACTATTTAGTACAGGAAAGGGGGCAAAGAAAAGGAATAGGTGTAATCAATGAGAATCATCAATTAATTTAGACTGGGGGCTTTTCCTGCTAACAGATCAATCAAGTCTTTGAATCAACCCTTTCTGTACAACCCTTTCCTTTAGCCGTGACTATATTTAAAATAAAACTATATCCATGAAAATGTCTCAGAATTACCATAAAAAATGGCTAGACATTAACCCTTACTGAGTAAAAGCAGGAATAGAATCATGTATACAGTTTTAATTCAAAATTAATGGGTATATGCACGGTCCATGATCCAAGGATACATATTTTTACAAATTTTATTTACAGTACTCGTATTTATACAGAATTTCTAATGCTAAAAATACTATTTCTATTAAAGCTCAGAATAAATCGTATCAAGCTGGTCATCCCTTAGCAACCCTATTGACCTCCCACCTCGCTCAATTCTATTACACCTTGTTAAATGCCAGTTATTAAAACTATCTCAATGCTTTTGCCACTATTAACTATAACCACCTAGCCAAGTATCCAATCCAATGGATTCTTGATCAATAGCTGGTCTCATTAATGAGAGGTTGTGATTAGTCTGTCTTGCATATCTGCCCAGTGCTTATTTACAGCTAGCTTGGGAAGTATTAACCACTGGTTTTCTTTACAGGATAAATTTTTACAAGTTAATGAATGGATTTATAGTGATATAGCCTTAGGTATGTTATGGTGATTGAAGCAAATGATGTTGCTTTAAACATAAGGGTTTCTGTGATTATGGCAAACTTCAATCATATTGGTAATAGCAACCACTGATAAGTCAATATAAGCGTAAAGAGAAGACATTTGATTTGATAAAGTGAGTAAGACAAAATGGAGAAATTGAAAGTTTACAAAACAAAACTTGATTGACTGCTAAGTATCTTAAGTCATTTGCTTTATAAAATATATTTCACAATTGGAAATAACTTGCTTGTGCAGGTGTTGAGAACATGCATAAACGAAAGAAAAAATTTACTTCAATCATTTATCTATAGAAACATATTTATAGATAAAAATTGCAACAGAATATCAACTGCTATCATGCAGCTATTGACTAAGCATTGATATAACAAACAATTTGTTTAATGTGTTTTCCAGCCCAAGGATTTAGATGCCAGTGAATGTCAACGTTTAGAGCGAATCCAAGCAGCAAAACGGATACGTAGAAGCAAGTCAGCACCAACGAGTGCGCGAGGTGGATCTGTCAGTGTTCCTGTGGCAAGCAGTGAGGACGAGGAGACCACCTCAACATGCCTTCCAAACATCTTCAAAATGCAACAGAAGTCGGATAAACACAAGGACAAAGACGAGCCAAGCACCGACATTCCCTCACCCATTTCCGAGCCCCCGCCATATGACTCAGTCAGTCATGACCACAATGAAAACGCCCATGAAAATGTGTCAACATTTAAAAACTATCCAGATGACGGCCATGAACTCAGGGATGAATCAACCGCACCTTTGCTCGGAATCTGTGAACCTACCCGTCGGTGAGTTCTTTACAAACCTTTAGCCCTTGTTATAGTGCTGGGACCGACTTCATTCTTATGCAAACAAGTAAGATCCAGGGCAAAAACATTGTGGGAAAAGGGAAATTGTTGAGAGCAATTTCTCCTTTTCCCACAATGTTTTCCCGAGTAATCTGCAACAAAGTCGTCTAATGTCATTATGGTTTGGTAATGGGTAAAAAGATAATTTAAAATATTTCTATCACATAGTGCATTATGCCATTGACCTGGAGTTTTGGTGTTGTTTTTCTTCACAACCCAAGATATCATGCATGCGTCTTCTGCTAAAGAACTAAAAGAAAACTGTCAAATTCTTAATTCAAAAAGGAAAATGTCCTAAAGATGTTTGTTGAAAAGAAAGGAAAAAAGGTATTTCTGCATTTTCCACAACACCTTCAACTGAATCTTAGAAACGGTTCAGAAATATATAAGAAAAAAAAATAAAGCGATTTTTCCCCCTGAATCTTTAAAATAATATTTCCAAACTTGAGAAATACTTAAAGAGTGCAAAGGTGTGTATTGTGTTAAAGCTCTGATTATCAAAATAAACTTAAAAATATGAAGTCTTCAAAAAATATCAAGACAGTTAGGCTCCAATAACAATCTATTGCATTACAAAATAAAAACGCATAGCTTGCCAATTTTATCAAACTGTCAAACAAAATCAAGCAATGCCCCCTTGCATGTTCACATGTTCGGGTTTTAAACAGATATCTACCAGTAACAAGGAATTCATATCTAGGAAAATCAATTAGCAAATAAGTTGGAGAAATGTGAAACTAAATGTCAACCATCTGACAGAAATAATGTACAAATTGATTTCTTCAAACTGTGGGGACTAATCTTACAGAGCTTCTGGCACTGCTATGCTACCAAGCTACACAGTGGTATTGATTTCCATAAAAATTGGATATTATTATCAGCCTTTAGCATACAATCCTGTGTGTGGTAACTGCAGAGTACTAACAGCTGGCTTGTATTGTTTTGTGAACATTAACCTTCGTAACATGTATCTAGGGCTATCTAATCACCCCAACTTGATTGGCCATCAGACTTGTGCTGTGTAGCTGAGCATGTAGTTCCCTCGGATTAAAAATTATGCGAGCATAACTAACTGTATGTGAATAATTTATGGCTCTAGCGAGAGAAGAGAACTTGTGAATCAATGGGAAAACATCACTGAGTAAAGTGCCGTTCACTATTTATCCAATACTGCAAAAACTGGAGTTTCTAAGACTTTACACTAGAAAAAAGATGACTTGTGGGAAAAAAGGAATTATGTGGAACAAAAAAGATTTACATCGAGATTCATTCTGGGTATGATACAATGGCTACATTGGTATCAGCCATTTTGGAACAATTGTAAGTTCATTTTAAACATTTGCTTGTGATTTTTTAACCAGATCAAAATGACATATGAAAGAATCAACAGTAACCACAGAAACTTTTCGGAAAGGCCTTTAAATTACAGAATAAATGGAAAATTATTCTTCTAAAAAGCTCGTTGGAGAAATTATATTGTTAGTCAATGTTTACGTTCAAAATGTTAGTATCAGCTTTCCTGAAAGAATAACTACAATGCACACATTCATGTTTTGGCTAGACGCAATTTCAAATTCTGCCTAGAGTCACTTACCTCGAATTCCTTCAGAAATTGGGCAACCCCTCCGTACGTGTCCCGATTTTTTTCACACGAAAGTTTGTCGGCAGGGGGAAGGTACTGGATAGGATCCCTAGCAGCGAATAACGCTAACAAGTTAGGCGGTAAAAACGCCGTCATCGTTCGCCCTACGTCCAAACAAGATATGCACAGAAACTAAAGTGTGCGTTGTTTCTTTCTACAGAGTTCTATCGGTATTTTCTACTGGCTAAACTTCGTTGTTTGGATCGATTTACACGCTGTCTACCTCGTACCTAATTTCTTGTTTTCTGTGTACAATTTACCAATACACAGTATAGTGGAGAGCATTTACGTACAACTGCGACTCGGGAATAGAATTTATACGCGGCAAACAAGACAGTGGCTTTTGGGTGGCTAAATTTAAAAGGGAGATCAATTTAAAAAGAGAGAAAAAAATAATTTCGGATTGATATATAGGACATCGTCGAGTGATTTGAATGATTTGACTAATATTTATCACGTAAATTTGTTAATGACCTTAACTAAACCGAGTGGAATATTTACCGCATTCCCATTGGTTAATGGGTGGAATGGGATAATAACATTTTGTCAACACGTTTCGGCAAGAAAATCGAAATAATCTACGCATTGTGCATCATCTGATCATATGAATGGGAAAACTAACCGCAATTTATGTCAGGACAACTAATAGCATGGATTAGTTAAAGTTACACAATGATGAGCACGTTGCATGCACTTCATTTGTACGGTTACATGTTACTGCTTTATTTTTAGTCAAGTGCAGACGGTTTTTTTCTGCGTGTGTCAAATGTGTATCAAAGTCGATATTTATCGCTTTAAGTTGTGTTTAGATGTTAGTAGTGTATAAATGTGTGCTTAAAACCTTCGTTTTTAGAAAAGCACGTTGACTTGATAACGATCATAGCGTTATGACTATTTTACCAATATTTTGTTGTCTACCCTCAATTTTATGACGTCAGCATTTCGATCGCGAAGCAGCTTCCCATTGTTGAGTGCTTGTAGCTTGTGTGTATTAGATTTGTGTATTCACCAGTCAGAGCTAACGTTTAACATAACTCATATAAAACCCGATTGTACATGCTGGAAGTCAAGCAAAAATGCCAATAATTATGCATTGCTATGGATTATTAGAGTTAAGTGTTAATGTAGGCCTGAAATGTTTGTGTTAGTTAACTGTTTTCAAATGGACTTTATTGCTTTAGTGTTATTGCTAATGGATGTTAAGCCAGTAGAAAATCATGTTGTGCTCAATTAAATCTAAACTACTACTAACCTGATGTTATGATTTTCACTTCTTGAATTCAATCATATTTGGCTGACTTTGAAAGGTGTTAAGCATGGAGGTTGCAATGCTAAGTTGTGAGGGTAATCAGGGGAATGGAGGTCCTCCTAGTTATAACTCTTTACTTCAACGCTCTCATCGTGCAAATCTTGCAAATTCCAGGTCATACCCAAGACTTACTGAAGACGACCATGTTCACGCAAATGATGGTATGGGTCAGCAAGGCATCGACTACGAATGCTGTGAGAGAGTGGTGATCAACGTCAGTGGTCTCCGATTCGAAACTCAGTTAAAAACGCTCAATCAGTTCCCAGAGACAGTGCTCGGGTGTCCATCGAAGCGAAACCGCTACTATGATCCACTTCGGAACGAATACTTCTTTGACAGAAACAGACCATGTTTTGATGCAATTTTATACTACTATCAGAGTGGTGGCAGGTTAAGAAGACCTGTCAATGTGCCGCTGGATGTATTTGCAGAGGAAATAAAATTCTATGAGTTGGGCGCAGCAGCAATTGAAAAATACAGAGAAGATGAAGGATTTATTAAAGAGGAAGAAAAACCTCTCCCTCAAAATGAGTTTCAAAGGAGAGTATGGTTACTGTTTGAATATCCGGAAAGCTCAACCGCGGCAAGGATTATTGCCATATTCTCAGTGCTGGTTATTTTACTCTCAATTGTGATATTCTGCCTAGAAACATTGCCTGAATTCAAGCATTACAGAGTTGTGAACGAAACAGTGAACGGGTCTGGATCAATTGAAGAGGATGATATTCCAAAGTTTAGTGAGCCGTTTTTTATCATAGAAACTTGTTGTATTATATGGTTCACCTCGGAACTCTTAGTACGATATGCATCATGCCCAGAGAAACTAGGCTTCTTCAGAAATATAATGAATGTAATAGATATTGTTGCAATCATTCCTTATTTTATAACCCTGGGTACTGTTATTGCGGATGAGAGCAGAAGTAACAACCAGGCAATGTCCTTAGCCATCTTGAGGGTGATCAGATTGGTCCGTGTCTTTCGAATATTCAAGTTGTCCAGACATTCAAAGGGACTTCAAATCCTGGGTCAGACTTTAAAGGCCAGTATGCGAGAACTTGGTTTGCTCATATTTTTTCTGTTTATTGGAGTTATATTGTTTTCTAGTGCAGTGTATTTTGCTGAGGCAGATTCGGAGTTTTCACATTTTAAAAGTATACCACATGCATTCTGGTGGGCTGTCGTAACAATGACTACTGTGGGATATGGTGACATGCGCCCGATAGGTATGTGGGGAAAGTTGGTTGGTTCTTTGTGTGCCATTGCAGGTGTCTTGACAATTGCACTGCCTGTGCCCGTGATTGTTTCCAATTTTAACTACTTCTACCATCGCGAGACAGAGTATGACGATAGACAGTCCTATCAGCATGTCACTTCCTGTCCAGAGTATCCAAAGAAGAAAGATTCCCTCATCTCTGATAGTGGCTCAGATATTTTGGAAATGGGGGAAGGAAGTAGTTTTAATATCATGGACAAGACGAATGAAAATCATACCAATAAAAATAACAATCCTTCCAGTGTGAATAACTTGAGTATTGAGACTGACGTTTAGCTTATCCCAAATTTTTTCCACAACTTGATTTAAAAGCAGAAGTCATTTGTAGTGTGCACATTTACCCTTCATACTCGTCTTAACATTATGTTTGATTTTGAGTTTCAAATGTAAAGGAATTCTCCATAAAGGGAAAAGAGTTACTACATTTGTGTTACTGAAAGGCAGATATCGTGTATGAATAAGCATGCAGTCTCATTGAATTAATGGGAAGAGACAACTGAAGCAGAATTTGGAAAACACATTTCCTGAAATGCATTCTGGAACTAGTTGATAAATGATGTAATGGAATAAACTGGAAAAAGAGGATATAATGAATGATTTAGGCAACGCAAAGGGACGGAGTATGTGAAAGGGATTCTTCATGTGAAAGGCGACAAAAGACAAAAATATTGGTGACACTTTTTTTTTTGCACTTTATACGTATATTGATAGTCAAGTGACTTCATTTAAATCTGAGTTTTGCACCCACTGTGATACCAAATAATATTAACTGTATTGTAAATGTACAGATGTCAACAATTTGTTTTGTGAAAGGTATTGAAAGGACAGATGAGTAGAATTTCAATATGAAATTGAAGAACAAGAATGTACAGGCTTTGGTGGTACCCAAGTTTGATTCAATTTCCAAGTTCTCTCGCCAGAGATCTGTTTCGTGAATTTGTGTTTCGTTTTATAAATAGAAGTCCAGTCTAAATTACCCATAACAGAAAACTGTTTTGTTTTAAGTCAATAATAATAGATAAGGCCCTCAAGATTGTTGTGTTATAACAATAGAAACTGTTCTACCTCATATAAAAACATGCTAACAGCTTGAGTTGATGTCTTGACGAATAACTGGTATATTTGAAAGAGCAGTACCCCCTTGAGTGATAAGCTCTACAGAAACAAACTGGTAACTATAGAAACTTCAGGAGAAGGCAATCAATCAATGCAACCACAAGACCAGATAAAAATGGAGATAGTAAGAGGTTACTCAAGCAGTTTACCCTTTCTTGAAGGGTACCTTATAGATAAATATTCTTTAGATTGTGAGAAGTATCAAGTGTAGTTTATTTGAAGTTACCATAGTTACAACGCCATCAACAAGTACACAGCAGATGAAATGAAATCTCTGATCCAGGCTAATGACGGAGGGCTGGCAACGGACTCAATCTTCTCAATGCAATCATAGACCTCATTCACTCATATTACGGTCACTTTTAACACTATGCAGTTTTCCATGAGTTTGCACAAACGTATCAACTGTAACACACCCACCCACACCCTTTTTTCCGGCAGACTTAGGATATATTTTTCAACAAACATTTTCCAATTTTTCGCTTGTGTGTCATGAATCTTCACAACATCGCAAGCTGTTCATTGCCTGTCCAACAGACCAAAGAGCATTGCTGGCATTTTGTGTGTGATTGGTGGATGGTGAAGCAGAACCAAAGGCTAGAAACAATCAGATGGCTGTGATCTAATAAGGACTTACACTGCTGTTTCACTAAGGTAAGTTTGAATTGATTTGATATTTTCTCACAAAACTTACATTGGTTTCATATTTATGTCATAGATCTTATAATGATTCAATATCATGAGTTCCATTGATAGAAGCCGGCAAAGCAGCAATATAATAACAACCTCATCATGCTGTTTTATTGGTGCGAATACATTTTGTATGACGTTTTATTTGAGGATTCTGTACAAAACTATGTAGTCCTAATCAACCATTTAACACTTGCTTTATATAGTCTTGTTCTGAACCCTAGTATTAGGTCATTACCTTGGCTAGGCCATACCAAGACCAAGAAACAAAAGTACAGTGGCATGCTTCCCTCAAATGCATTTTAGGCAATAGTGAAAGTTTAAAGAGAGTTCCAGTTTAGATACAATAAATAACACTTTATATTTATAAGAGATTGACTGGACATATATGGCCAAATAGTAGGATTACATTATACTAAAAGGGTTGTAAAAGGCATAGATCTTGCCACTTTTAAATGCCTTTTAAAATTTAGCAGAACAAAACCTGAAAAATATGGAATTTTAAAGATGTGCTGTAGATTTTTCATGGGTACAGAATACAGGGATGTCATTAAATATTGGAGTAAGAGGCCAAATTTTGATTTGAGAAGGCCAATGAAACTAACATCCAACACAAGGTGTATTTATTGACAACTTATATATGTTATTATTTTATTTGAGTTGACCAAAAGGTCACTTGAAGCAGTGGAATTGGCTGGCAGCCGACTCTTAATGACAACCCTGACAGAATAAGTAGTAATGATTCTAAGAATAATGGCACATTCTCCTTAACCAGAGAGAGATTATACTATTAGAGATAGTAACATGAAATATTTCGTGATGTATTTGATAAATTCCATTTTCTTGATACTTATTTCTGAAACATCTTGATGAGACGATTCTAGTGAGTAACCATACTAGTATACAGGTTAATCCATTACCAACAATAATGATTTGTTGCAGATGACTCTTGAAAACATAGTGAGAAAAGGAGAAATTGCTTGTGACAAGCAATTTCTCCTTTTCCCACAATATTTTCTACCCTATCAGAAGATAATTTTCCAATTTTAGCAAAATTTGAAACGTTGTCTGCAAACTCTTTCAATTTGGGACGGATGAAAATTTGGCGGCGTTTGGTAATGAGTTTGAAGAAAGAATACATTTTTCAATTTTATAGCATTTCACGGCCAATTGAGGACTGGTCATGCTGTGTAGAACTCAAATTTAATTGTTCTGTGATTTCTAATCCATGCAGAGTGGGGTCTTGTTATACTGTTGTTAATTGGTAAAAAGTAAACAGGTAAACATAAGAATCCTCCAAAAAACCAATCAAATCAGGTTATAAATATTTAAAGACTCTTTCCCAAAAGAACAATATTAATATCTTTATTCTTGGCGCTTATTTTGGCATCCTACCAACTTAAAGGTCAAGCAAATAATTGAATAGAAATACCCATTCCCTTATTTCTTAACTGGACCAACTTAAAAACAATTGTTACAGCAGTGTACTATTGTCATGACAGAAAAATAACATTTTCTTAGAGAAAATAGATGAAAAGGATTAGGAGCATAGCGAAATTGCTCATTGCAAACAATTTGTCTGATTGGTTTAAGGACATGTTCTACAGTTTTATAAGAAAATAATCCTTTCATAGAATTTTCTAAATTTTTGATTAGTTATTTAAAATTTTATTGTGCATTCAGAAATGAAAAGGAAAATGCAGGTCGACAAGTTAGTTTTTTCGTAAATTGACAGTTTCTATGGTAACCTTAGGGGCAAAAATGTCAAAATGACCATACCGTCTTCAAAGGTAATAAAATAATTTCTGGAAGGTTTATCAACACATAAAACATGAATTCATATATTCATTACTTTATAATTCAATGAGTTTTCAAATAATTACAATCTGAACAATTTTTGTATTCCAAATCACTTTTTCAAAGTTTTGTATTCGACAAAAAAACAATGAAAATTGATATGAATATATTAAAAATAAATGAAGATATTTAAAAATTCCTTTCATAGAATTTTCTTATTTTTCACTATGTGAAGTAAAATTTAAATTTGAAATACAAAATGAAAAAAAAAAAATTATGTTGACGAGTTAGTTTTTCTGTAAAATGAGAGTTTCTATGGTAGCTGTATTTGAAAAACATTTTTAAAAAAGGCTAAAATAACTTTAAACTTGAAAAATAGAAGCTGGGGGTTTAATATGCATGAGAAATACATAATAATGTTAATAACCTTGTCAAATTGTATGAATGATATGATTTTTCTTTGAAAAAAATTGCATAAAGTACATTTTATTCGAATAAAAAAGTTTATCCGACTAATATGGTAGTACGTCTCGGTAACAGATTATTATCTCCCTTGGATGCGCAGATGAAGTGCGCAGATAAAACTACCAAGAATGTCCTTAAGTCTATTATACTGCACTTATGAGACATCAACTTGTGTATAATTTTGATGTTATAAAGTAAGGAAATAGATCAATGTTCTATGTTGGCTATTTTCTGTCATCTTTTGTGGGTTATTTCAATGAATCATAAGGACTTTGACTTGCCTGTTAGTCATGTTGAATATGTTTATAAATAATAAAGGAGAAGGCAGCCTTTTAAATTTTCTGTATCAGGTCATGTTGAAATCATAATTAAACATTCTTTTTTAAGTCCCCAATATCTTGGTTTAAAGTTATTTATTTATAGGCCACCCTTACTGTGTACGGATATATTTTACTCTTGTAACTCATCTCTATGTGGTGAATTCACATTTGATATAAAAATCAGAAAATAAATCATTGATGCCAAGTTCAGAAAGTATTATTTTTGTTTGATATTGCATTAATAGAATCATTGTAACAGAATTTAATGTTAAAAGTTTAGAGATAAATACAGAATGATGCATAATTAAACTGTCTCTTACCCTTTACCAAACGCCAAATTTTCGACTGTCCCAAATTGAAAGAATATGCAGAAAACATTTCTGAGTGTGATGAAATTAAAAAGTAAACTTCTAAAAGGGCAGAAAACATTGTGGAAAAAGGAGAAATTGCTTGTAAAGAGCATTTTCCCCTTTTCCCACACTATTTTCCAGAGTCGTCTGCGACAAACTGGTCAAATGTTGTTATTGTTTGATAATGGGTTAACACAACTCAAGGGTTCAATGCAATACTATAGTAAGTGAAGCACTTACTATAGTCTTACATTGAACCCTTGAACTGCTCCAGAGGCTACTAGAAATCAGTGTGCAATAGGGAAAGCATAATTTATAGACATTTCATGTTTATTGTTGTCATCTGCTGCTGCTTTTACATAGGAAATTCAGAGTTTATTCCCAACCATTTTTTGTCATCTTAAATCATACAAATTTACATTCCTTTCCCCAGTGATGATAATTTTATGCTATCATTATATGTTGTTCCTAGTATAAAATGATGATGTGTAAATGCTAGGGATGGGAACGAATAGTGAAATCACTATTCGAATATTCGACTAGAACTATTCGAATATATTCGAATATTCGATTTTAGAATTCGTTTTGATATCCGAATGTCTTGCGGAACCCGACTCCCTCTACAAGGCTAAGTGGTAGGTAGTCTGATACAATCATGTCCGCGATGGTCTGTGTAATGGTTTCGTTGTCCGCCTTCGATTTCTTCGGTGAGTTGACAGACAGGTTCATGGTCGTCAGTTTTACAGTTTCGGACGTCAAAACGGATGGATGCTTGCCATTCAAGTGATTCAGTAGGTTGGATGTTATATTCTTGAATACAAAGTCCTTGTTACACAGGTTACAGGTCGCCTTCGACTTGTCGGCAGAACGAGTAAAGTAATTCCAGACACGTGATGGAGACATTGTGATGTTTATCGAATAGATGTAGAATTTAGAATGAAGATAAGTTTGACAAATTATTCTGAAGAAAAATATACTTTCTAACACATCATTTGATCGGTCTTCGTGCATATGCAATCATGATTACGATTGGTTATTGAAAGAGTAATTGTTTAATTTCACGACAAACAAGTTACGGGATTGGTTGACACTGACAATTGTCAATTAGCGTGATTGACTTGTTTTGGATAATAAGGAGCAAGTGCAGATCATTAAGGTGTTAGATTTAGCGGCTTAAAATCGACTATTTTCACACTTAGGAATTAATCGTTTCGCAAACTGTCAAAAAATGTGGTAATTTGTCACAGGTGTTTTACTGTGTGACATACGTTGTAAAAAACATCGTAACTGCACCTGGGAGCTAGGCACGTTCTTCGATATTTGGGATAGGTTAAGAGGAAGAAAATAAAAATAAAACAACATTATTTTTTAATAAGATTTATGGTAAACATACAGTAATATGGGTTCATTAAAATCGAATATTCGAATACTATTTTGCTATTCGAATATTCGACCCGCTATTCGAATATTCGAATATTCGAATATTCGTTCCCATCCCTAGTAAATGCACAAATTGCAGTTTGTAACTATGACAGCTGCTGCATATCTACTCATATAGCTGTAACAAATGTATTAAAAACCCTTGGCCAGACAGATTTTGCTTTGAGCCTTTGAATCAAACAACACTTTAAATCATTGTGAAAAATGAAGATCTCTCATGATAAGCATAAAGCAAATTGTTTTTTCACAAAGATTTCAATATGTATGAGTTGATGTTGAATACTTGATGTTTTGATGATTTTGATTAATGTTGTCTGCTCCAAACTCATTATGTGTTATATGAAAGTTACTCTTTACTCAACTTCCTAAAACTTTTAAGTTGTTTGCTGACTGGTTTTGTTCTATGTGAGAAGGACATTGATGATTGTTAATTTCAAGTCTTTATAAAAATGTTTTCCTTTATTTTGCGTCATTTGTCAATAAAAAAAAATCTATCAAGCAAGTAAGAATATTTCTATTAAAACCTTATTTATTGATTGGTAAACACCTATAAATCATTTGGAGAAAAGGATATTGATGACAATTTACAAGAGTTACTTTGAATATAATGTTTCCTTGCATTATCTATCGTTATACCAAATTCACACTTGGGACTTTGAGACTTGTTTAAATTGAAAGCAAAAGCAAACAACAATTTTAAAGTTTACTATCATCAGCACATGTTTTTTGAAAATATTTGATAGAATTCTTTGTGATTAAAGGATTATATTATTGGGCTGTTACTGTATATATTGTTTCTATTAAGCACAAGCAGGGCTTTTTCACCTTATATAACAGTGCCCTATAAAAGGCACCTTCCCAATTAGAAATTTCTTAAAAATCATGCAGTTTCCCCAAAAATTCAGAGTCATACCAGCTTTATGGCTTCCCAAATCAGCAAATTCAGCGATAGAATTTCCCAAATTCAACAAGCTTGGGCCTCTTCCCAATTCAAGAAAAAAATGCCCTGACAAGGTTTGAAGTAGTCATTATACTGTAGTAAAATTTAGGTTCGGCACCCAGCAGACTTTTAATAAGCTGGCATTCAATTCATTAGAAAAAATGTAATTCTCAATAATGTGTCTCTCAAAATTGATATATAAAGCTAATTAAAGATTTGAATACCGCATGTTTAAAGCCCTTAGTCAACAACGTACATAGGAAGCTCATTCTATTAATATCGTTGAGCCTTTATAACAATATTTTCTCTCCTAATCTTTTTTTCAATCACCATGAAATTGTCAATAAAAATTCTTTTATTCTCCTTGAAAAACCTTTTCTCCTAACTCTTTCTGTAACTGGTATTGTGCGTTTCAGTCAAACCCTTGCCATATTTGGTAGCGTCAAACACTAAGTCTTCTCATTTGTGGAAATACCCTTTTATAAGACTTATTATATAAATCTATACATATAACCTTTGAGTGACACATCTCTACACTGTCTTGAGGTTAAGGATTGTCCGATGAAACAATTACATTATTGAAATGGTTCAATAATAGTTCAAAAAAAGCTCACAAAAATCAATAGTAGTAGCTTAAGTGATTATATGAATTAAAATGTACATGTTTGCATAAGAGTCTTATTGTCTGAGATAGATGTTTGAAGTACAACCCTTTACCAAACGCCAAATTTTTGACTGTCACAAACTGAAAGAGTTTGCAGACGACATTTCAAAATGTGATGAAAATGGAAAATAATCTTTCGATAGAGCAGGAAGCGTTTTTGGGAAAAGGAGAAATTGCTCGTCAAAAGCAATTTCTCCTTTTCCAACAATATTTTCAGAGTTGTCTGCAACAAAGTGGTAAAATGTCGTTATTGTTTGGTAATGGGATAAACACCTGCCTTTACCTTTCTTGTAGGTACACACCTGCAAGCAACAAGGCTTTGACAGGCATTTTATCTACCACACCGCAGATTCCATCCTCTCTTGGCAAAAAAGATTGCATTAATAATAAGAAGAGATCATGGAAAAAAGTACATATATCTGTATTATTAAGGTCTTAGTTTATTAAAGTAAATTTGTGTAGAGTCTTGACATAAAGCATATTGTGTCCCAATACTTGAAATGACAATAATTAGACACAGAGTGCATGAACTTAATCATTTCTTCCAAAGAGATAAACCCTGTTAAATTTGAGAGTGCAATGAACAAATTGAAATAATGAAGAATAAAAAAGGAAGTATTTGATTTTGAGAAAAGAAATGACATGATAAACAATCATTTTCAACATAGCATTTGTTTTTATAAATCTATTTCATAATATAATGGAAGATACAGAAAGAGCCTTTAGTCTCTGTTATGAAAGCAGTGTCTTCACACCTGAGAACATTATGAGTGCTTGGTTAGAAATCTGCAGTATGGTCTTCATTGAGAAATGTGTTCAAGCAATATGGATGTATTCTGGGGATGAATGCCTAGAGACTGGGAATAATTAGGATAATTACATTCATGTACAGTTCTAGGTCTGTAATAATAAAGGTGCCACGTCTCTTGAAAAGGGGGTTATAGATTACTTCATTATCCCTTCTTTAGATAACCCTTTCCCAAACAATAACGAAAATTGACCACTTTTTTGCAGACGACCTTAGAAAACATTGTGGGAAAAGGAGAAATTGCTCGTGACAAGCAATTTTTCCTTTTCGCACAATGTTTTCTGCCCTATCAGAAGATTATTTTCCAATTACATCACATTTTGAACTGTCGTCTACAAACTCTTAATTTGGGACAGTCGAAAATTTGTTGTTTGGGAAAGGGTTAATACGCTAATATTGATATTAGAACACAGGAGAAGGATTTTTGAAATCACCTTTTTAGGTGTGCAAATTCTGATTTTGTCATAATTTTATATATTTTTTTAAAAGTGCTATAAACTGTATAAATATATATAAATGCGTTTCATGCAGAAAGATTAGAGATACCAATGTGACCAAAAAGATTTGTTCTTATGCTCAGTACCGTTTCTCTTTGCCACATTGTTTCTACCTTTTATCATCTGCTTAATTGGCTTTTCATTTGTACTGGTCACAAGATCCCAGATAAACAAACTGTTTGAAGATTCACAAACCTCAACAGGGTTCGAATCCCGACAACGGGGTCCATTTTGTGACAGTTCAATTCGTATTTAGCGCGAGGTCTGGTTATGTATCCAGCTATAAGCAATAATGAGAGTTATTGAAATGAATTGTAAGAAGTTGCTTCACCATCAACGCTAGATTAATAAGTTAAATCGATATTGAATACTAAGATCTGTTTAAACTAAACTAAAAGAATATTCTATAGGTGGCTTTCAAAGAGCTCAATTCATGCAATGCTTCTGATATTAAATTTGCTTATTTATTATGCCATTAGATCTAAACATGCTGATCAATGCTATTTCGTTTGGTTCAAAGCAGGTGCTCCATGTTTGTGAAGCACTTACTATAGTGTTGCATTGAACCCTCTATTTGTAGATGTTGCAGGTTCAGTTTTTGTATGGCATGGCTAATAATCCTATTGTCTTTATCTATATAGTCCTCCCCCACCACCGCCACCATCACAGCCTCAATAACTAAAGAGAGCATGTTGATTCAATTAACCCATAACTCCTTTCTTTATACATCTATTTGCCGGTCAGTCGTTTTACAGGAATGGTGGTTTATTGCCAGAATCAACCGGAATCGACGTCAGATTACCGGAACTGACCTGTTTTTTCCTTAAAAGGCTTTTTTCTTTTTTCAGAAAGATAACTGTATATGGTACTTGAGGAAAAATTATGAGAAACAAAATCCATGGTAGATTCCATCTGATTCCCTCGATCTGCTGTGTTTCATATGTACAAAATGCCCTTTCTCTGGGTATTTGTTGTCAGATGTCAGATTAATTGATTTGCTTGAAATAAAAGTGTCATCTGATGCAATTTATATTGGAAAAGAGATATAGGCTTGGCTTATTTTATAAAAGAAATCATTCCAATTGCATTAGTATTACATAGATTCCTTTAGTTTTGCATTGAAGAGTTTTCATTTACAGCAATATCTCTAATAAGCTTCATTCGTACCTGGTCTGACTTGGAATACAGAAGTTATTAGTTCAAGACCACTGGCTTTGCCAATACTCATTGAAAAGTTTAACTCTTATAGTACTGGAAGCAATTTCATGCTTATGCAAACAGGTTGGATCCAGGCCAGCCGCTGGTCTGTATTCTAACCTATTTGCTACTCTGAGTATCTTTCTTCATCAAAATTAAGCAGATATTTAAGGTTTTGGAAATATAAAATATATTTTTAGAAAATTATCCAGCATTCTAAGGGTTAATTTTAGACCCAGCTTTGCAAATACTCATTCAAAAATTTTATGAACACAATGCAACATGGTTTGTCTTTAGCCATTAATTGGTTTTATAAAAATATGTTCATGTTTGAAAGCTCTCAGTGCCATGGAAAAAATAGTTTACATTACATTGTGAGGAAATATTGGAAGCATGGATATCAAGGGTTCAATGCAATACTATAGTAAGTGTAAGTGCTTCATGTTTGAAGCACTTACTATAGTCTTGCATTGAACACGCAATATGCGACCTAACTGCCACAATATGGCTGAAAGAAAAACTGTTGAAAACAGTGTAAAATTGCAAATAAACCATTCATATACATATTTTTCCATTATCTAAAAGAGCTTGTACACAGATGAGACAGTTAGCAAGATTAAATAAATGTCAAAGAAACAATATACAATTTTTGTACTATGGTAAAATATTTGATGAAAAATAGCTTCTGAAGGCAAAATTTATTAAGAATTTGTCAATATATGTTAGTATGCGCAGATGGTGTACAGATCGAAATCAAAAACCATTGCAGTAGTTTTGGGATTGGAATACACGTATTTTCACTGTATAAAGACTCTAAATATGAGCTTACTTTTGATTTGACACAGGTATGTCTCATACTACAGTTAACCCTTTACCAAACGCCAAAATTTTGACTGTCCCATATTGAAAGAGTTTGCAAACGACATTTCAAAATGTGATTAAATTGAAAAATAATGTTATGGTAGGGCAGAAAACATTGAGGGTAAAAGAGAAATTGCTCGTTAAGAGTCCTCTGCAACAAACTGGTCGAATGTCGTCATTGTTTTGAAATGGGTTAAGCTGCTATAAAGAATTAAAAGATTGGAATTTTGATATCCAACTTCACTCAAATTAGTGATCACGCACAGTCTTCTGCAATATCATTTTATATGTATATGTATAATCAATGTTCAGGACTGGGATTATGAAGGTGTTAGAATATTACCTTTGTCCCATAAAGCTGTCTTTTGCACATGTTCCTCTGTGAGGTATTGTCATATTGAGGGTTCATTGATTAGGTTATAGAAAGTCTTTCGGTTTTATGGAGGACTTGCTATAGTCTTGCACTGAACTCTTGATGTTTGATGCGAGATGATGATGATGATGATTATTTTGTATGATTTACTGTACATGCTGCACTACAGTGGCCAAGTGAATCACTGCAGTGTTTGTTAGTCATAGAAATAAAGGACTTGTAGGGAAATTGAGGGTGTTGTTGGGGACTGGATATTTATTAACCCATTACCAACAAGACATATCCCAGTTTGTTGCAGACAACTCTGGAAAATATTGTCGGAAAAGGACAAATTGCTCTTAACAAGCAATTTCTCCTTTTCCAATATGGTTTTTTGCCCTATCAACCAATTATTCTTCAATTTTATCCCATTTTGAAATGTCTGCAAAGTCTTTCAGTTTGGGACAGTAGAAAAATTTGGCATTTGGTAAAGGGTAAAAGATGCATTGGAGAATAATATGTTCATACAAAGTGATGAACAAACATCAATTCTGCAAGTGATAGTTTAGATTTGACCTGGCATTGATTACACATGTGCGAAGAGAGCCATAATTTTTATGAATCATATGGTACTAAACAAAGACTAATGATTGCAGTTGTCTGACGTAGGCCTGATTTTGCAGAGACAATCTTTGTGAGTCACAAATAAGAAAATTCATGTGGTTAAGGCGTCGGACTTAGAACTCAGGATCCCTGGTTCAAGCCCCACTGACACCTTTGGCAAGTCACTAAGTCAGAGCCAAGCCTAGTACTGATGGATCAAGGAAAGCCGTTACATAACTCAAAAATTGTTGATATTGCATTAAGCGCCTTAGAAAGAAAGACATGCATAGACTTTCTTTATGAGACGCACTGAAAGAAAATTCATATGATGATCTTGCATATATAGATGAAAAGTAACACTTCTTTGTGAGAGGCCTCAGATGTTGAAGGTTCAGAGCAAGCCATAAAGTATAGTAAATAGTTCTTGTTTGTGAAGGACTAACTCTAGTCTTGCATTAAACCTTCCAATGTGTTAAGATTGTTATGCACCTTCGTTTAATTGGTATATTCTCATTCAAAACCGGCAATAGTTATTGCAAGTTGGTTTGTAATTTTCATCTCGATAAAATGACAAGTTATAGCCTATGTTTTTTTTTGTCTGCGCCATAAATCATTACTGAAAAGGTGCAATCCCTTTATTGTGTCTCTAAACCAGAGCTTTTAAGAAATCCAAGCAAAAAGGTTCGTGACTTTTGAAGTAACCCATTTAACCCTTTACCAAATGCCAAATTTTCCACTGTCCCAAATTGAAAGTTTTCAAACAGTGATGAAATTGAAACATAATCTTCTGGTAGGGCAGAAAATATTGTGGGAAAAGGAGAAATTGCTCGTTACGAGCAATTTTTCCTTTTCCCACAATATTTACCTGGGTCATATAACTGGTCAAATGTTGTTATTGTTTGGTAAAGGGTTAAACAGCTTCCTCCAGATCAAAGTACCTTTGCTACGATCCTTGATGGGTGACTATAAATGGAATTTTGACAGTTTTCTCAAGTACAAATCTGATGTATTCATACATGCATTAAAACATTATTGAGGAAAAGGGGAGAAACTTGTTTTGCAAAAGGAGAAATTGTCCATTTGAAGCAATTTCCTTTGTTACAAAACGTTTCTTATAGGTGTGGTTATACAAATACATTTATAATAAAAGAAAAACTTTTAAGCATCATCTTTGTGATCTACCTGAACTTAAGCCAACAGTGATAAAACCCAAACAAATTATAGTTGAAGATTCCATGTCAGGTCTTCAACAATGCGATAAAAGTAGAATAAGTTCATCATGAACATATTTTACAAATGTCACATTTTTGATGAAACAGCATCCAAGGGTCATTATTGAGAGAGGTGTAAATGTCATGTTCGAGGAAAAGGATTACATTAAGTGTAAATACCAGTTTGTACAGGTATATTGTAGAAATCAGGGGTTCATTATGCAAGACTATAGTAAGTGCTTCACGCATGTGAATCACCTACTATAGTCTTGCATTGAACCCTCGCAATATGAAAACCAGCTTAATGTTACTCCCATTCTATAGGGGAGTATAGAGGAATCCATTGACGTCAATGCTATGCCTAGGAGCTAATAAATAGTCTTGTTCTGTTACAGGCAGAACCCCCCACCCTGGTTATATATATACATGTACTTCACAGTGGTATGACAAAACTGTTACTTGCAGGGTTAATCCATAACCAAACAATAACGTCATTTGACTAGTTTGTCGCAGACGACTCTGGAAACATTGTGAGAAAAGGAGAAATTGCTCCTACCGAACAATTTTTCCTTTTCCCACAATGTTTTCTGCCCTTTCAGAAGATTATTTTTCAATTTCATCACATTTTGAAATGTTGTCTGCTTTCTCTTTTAATTTGGGACAATCAAATATTTGGTGTTTGGTAAAGGGTTAACCCTTTAAGAATGCTGGGTAACTTTCAAAAAATATATTTTTGTGTCATCTGCTTTCCCAAACCTTAAATATCTGCTTGATTTTGATGAGGAAAGATACACAGTGTAGCAAGAGAAGATCACAGGCCAACGGGCAATTTACTTGTACAGCCATTGGCGGCTGGCCTGGGTCTAACCTGTTTGCATAAGTATGAAGTCGGTTCAAGCACTATGAGGGTAAACCTTTTCACGCACTGTTACAATATATATGTCTTTCATAGGACTGGTGACAAGTAGAAAGTCATATGAGTAATTTACTTATAAATAGAAGTACATGTACCTGCAAAAATACATTTTCCTCTGACATATCAGCATTGTTAAATGACTTAATGTGGTATTAATCAGTCTTTTTAACCCTTTACCAATTGCCAAATTTTGGACTGTCCAAAATTGAAAAAGTTTGCAGACGACATTTCAAAATGTGATGAAATTGAAAAAAAAAATCTTCTGATTGGGAAAGAAACATTGTGGGAAAGGAAAATTTGCTCGTTCAGAGTCGTCTGCAACAAACTGGTCAAATGTCGTTATTGTTTGGTAATGGGTCAAGCAAACACTGTTTCTGTTTGATTCTTTTAACCCTTGTCTTCATTTCATTTCAATTTGAGGCTTTTGTCGCAAAAGCCTTTAGAAACCACTGTTAGGAAAAGACAAATTGCCTCCAATGAATACTTTATAAATTTTTTTGACAAAATGGTTTCTAAACCCTGAATACATAGAATCAAGACTTATAAAGTATTTAAAGGGCTCATTGAAAGAGTATAGTAAGTGCTTCATGTTTATGAAGCACTTTCTATAATTTGCACTGAGCACTCAAATTTTTCTTCATGCTTTGTTTCATGTCTGCTGCTGCTTTCAATTTGGACCATTTATATATTCTGTTATGGGGGAGTGGGATAAGAAGGGGGTATTTAGAACTAATCTTGTTTTAGTAGTTTAAGAAGGATTGCAAACATATATCAGAGGTTCGATGCTAGACAATTGTAGGTCCTTCACAAATGTGAAGCACTTTATTGTAGTCTTGCACTGAACCTTTTGCATGAGTTATAAGTAGCTGACCTATGAGCAAAATTGAGTAAAAGATCTGACATGAG
Source organism: Cerastoderma edule (assembly GCA_947846245.1). Lineage (NCBI taxonomy): Eukaryota > Metazoa > Mollusca > Bivalvia > Cardiida > Cardiidae > Cerastoderma > Cerastoderma edule. The sequence goes on from OX401416.1 coordinate 1,393,493, forward strand.
GTTTTAACCCTTATAGTGCTGAAACCAACTTTTAGACCATCAACCCATCACTGTAACATTTGAACATGTTTAAGACTTAGAATTTTGATGAGTGTTGAAATTCAATGTTTGTGTTTTCTTCTAATATAATAGTTCAAAACAGGGGAAAGGGTTAATGGAGAATTATATGAAAACAATGAGAGAAAAGTCACTTGGGAATTCATGGTCTGCCAATATGTTGTATGGTTCAACATGGTTTCAGAAACAGACAAATCAATGAACAATTTCTATGCATGTTAATCCTGTGCATCATGAATAGAAAGTTAACCCTTTGCTTGATATAACAATTTCTTATTCTCTTTGGAAAGATTGTGACAAATCACTGGTAGTCCCATTATGAGCTAAAGGCATCTTCTGTTAAACTGATTTAAGTATTCAATAGACTCTTAAAATTTGCCTGTTGGATACAGCTTTCTCAATGTCGAAGTCAATACTTTAATTCAGCAAACTTTTAAAACATTGAAATGGTTCTCTACTGTGAGAGCTCATCAAACAGGTTAACCCTTTCCCAAACACCAATTTTTCGACTGTCCCAAATTAAAAGAGTTTGCAGACGACATTTCAAAATGTGATGAAATTGAAAAATATTCATCAGATAGAGCAGAAAACCTTTTGGGAAAAGGAGAAATTGCTCTTAGTGAGCAATTTCTCCTTTTCCCACAATGTTTTCCAGAGTGGTCTGCAACAAAGTGGTTAAGTGTTGTCATTGTTTGGTAATGGGTTAAGAAAAGGAATAAGTAAACCATTGGGTGTGACAAACGAATCACAAGTTAAATGAATTATTCTCTATAACGGTTTAACAACTTTATCTTAATTAATACAGTCTAACTTGTGTTAAGCAACTACCCTTTTAAGCAGCCAACCTGCCTTAAACAACCATTACAGAAAGTCCCATTGTTAGGTTTATAGTGTACATCAATTTGTGTCAAGCAGCCAACCTGTCTTAAACAGCCAATTTACTTTGTCCCATAGGCTGGCCTCTTAACACAAGTTTGACTGAACATGCAAGAAACAATTTGCACATGATTAGCAAAAAAAAATTCCTATAAGCTATTCAAATAGTATCTTGCCCTAATAAGGCGTAATAGGGAATTTTTAAATTTGACTTCACTAATAAGACTCTAAAGCAGTAGACGTAAAGCTGCTTGTAACCCCTGCAAAGGAATCAAGAACTGTGTTCATGAAATTTGTGAACATGAAATGGCCAATTATGAGCACAAAGTTATTCTTGGATATGTTCGTGAATTTAAAGAACATGTTCACTAAATGTATTCCTGGACATCAAGTTGAAAAGAAAACTTTCACCCAATCTAAGGCCATAATCTTCAACTATACCATCACATAGAGGTAAATCAGTGCAAGACAATTTATAGTAAGCCCATCCATCCTCTTTATGAAGGACATGCTATACAAGTTATGCACTGAAGCCTCTATAGCACTTTTGTGACATGGTGCAAACGGAGAGAAGCATATGACACCAATTACAAAGTTTCAAAATTAACGATTTTTCTGATGACAAATGTTAAAAATGTTTGAGTAATTGAATCTTCTGATTCAGACACTGCTTTCACAGAAATGGGCCATTGGTTTGGGTCATTTTTGAAAAACGATATCACAGATCCTATACTTTTGGTCCCAACATTTGAGAAATTGACCCATATCTTTGCATCATGGGCTAGTTTGGCGCACCTTTTCTGAAAAGATTCTGAAGCTATGATGATAAGTAAGCCAGTAATATATATCACTATATTGGTCAATAAGTAAAACCTGTTTGAAGGACTATGATTGTTGCATGTATACTTCTCCTGCAACATGTGTTTCAGATAAATCCCCCAAATTGCCTGTAACAGAATGATCAGCAGTTGAGGTAATGTAGCAATTGTTATTTGACAATCAGTGGAACTGCTTAATTGTTCTAGATTACATAGTTTCCAACATTCCAGATAGTTGGATCTGTTTTTACCCTTCTTTGCATTTTGTCATTCTGCCCCCTTCCCAAAGACATAGGGACCACATGGATGAGTTACGTTTAACCGACTGCTGTATTTGGTGTAGTCTGGAAACTCTACCTTGACAGGTGTAGATGTTTTTGCATCATGGGATTTCAATATATTTACCCATGATTCTACAATAATGTAGGAAGGCCAAGTTTGATGTGGCCAAACCACTAAGATAGAGCTTAGTAACTGAGATATAGAACACCAATAAATTAATCACAGACCATATTAAGCTTATTACGAAAAAAAAAAATAGTATGTGACCAAGGTAATTTTAAGAACATAATGGCAGAAGTTTTGTTAGTTGCCTATATGTCATGAATATTACTTCTGTGAAGGACTTGCAATAGTTTTGTACTTTTAATCATTGACAAAATTACAGAAGGTTTGGTGCATGACTAAAGCCAGTGCTTCACCTTTGTGCAGGATTTACTCTAGTCTTGCATTTAAAACCTTATGAACAAGCTAATACATGTTGTACATTAATTGAGGGTTCAATGCAATACTATAGCAAGTGCTTCATGTTATTGAAGCACTTACTAAAGTCTTGCATTAAAACCCTCGATTTACTCTGCGGTCACTTTGCCTTGACTTATATCTCCAATTTGGTAAGTAGCCAGATTGTACATGGGTATCAATGGGGTTGCCAAAGTTTTGCGCTCATAATTACTGACAGTGTGCCAGAATTGGCTGTGTCCACTCTCTGGAGAGAGAGAAAGAGAGCCTGGTTGTACACTCCCTGGCCCATTGGTTCATGTCTCCCAGCACGCCACTTACTATTTCAGTCTTCCTTGGTAATGAATAACCAATAGGTTGATTGGGAGTTATGACCCGTAATCTCTTTACCTCACTGCTAGGCATTTTTGTCTTTGGAATTTGAAAGAGGCCTATAGCTGTTAGTTCCGGGTAGGTATCTCTAAAATTGCTGAATTGGGATACCTTAAGGCTGGTGGGACCTTGAAATATTTGGGGAAAAGTGCATGAATTTAGTAGAAAAGTGACGTTTTTAAGAGATATAATACAAACAAGCCCTGCGTCATGAAATTTTACTTTGACACACTGGCTGCTGAAGACGGATGTCTTCAGGAACCATTTTGACAAAGGGATAAATATCCTGATTGCGTCCGAAAGCAGCCCACTCTTTTACAAGTTTAGCATTTTTAGTACCAAGAACTGCAAAATATTCTTTCCTACACGCTGACTGCGTGTTATATAAGATAAGGGTTTGGAAAACCTGTACTTTCAATCGCAAAGTAATAATGGTAATTTGGTTTTCCAACTAGTAAATACTCAAGACCCACGAAGATATGACTGCACTCCTATATAGCAAAGTTGCATGAAATGCTAAATTAGTGGTTTTGACTTGTAGCCAGACAAATGTTCCTGCCTTGCAAACCACAGAAGATGCATCTTATTTGTCTTTATTCAGTCCCTCATTTGGGATCTTTTGACTGGTCAAAATTTAACCTTTACCAGGTTTTTTTTCCCTTAAATTGGGAAGTGGCCCAAGCCTGTTGAATGTTGGGAGTTTTATCGATGGAATTGCTAAATTGGGAAGCCAAAAAGCTGGTATGACTTTAAATTTTTGGGAAAACTGCATTGTTTTATAGAAATTTCCAATTGGTAAGGTGCCTTTTATAGGCCCCTGTTATATAACGCAAAAAAAGCTCTGCTTAGAATGGTGGGTAATTTTCTAAAATGGATTATTGCGTCATGAGGTCCATTAAACCATTACCAAACAATAAAGACATGTGACCACTGTGTCGCTGACCGCTCTGGAAAACATTGTGGTAAATGGAGAAATTGCTCACTTAGAGCAATTTCTCCTTTTCCCACAAGGTTTTCTGCTCTTTCTGAAGAATACTTTTCAATTTCATCACATTTTGAAATGTCATCTGCAAACTCTTTCAATTTGGGACAGTTGAAAATTTGGCGTTTGGGAAAGGGTTAAAGAGGTGAAATCAGAGTGTTAAGAAAACCTTTTTTTGAGATTCAGTGTTAAAGGCACATAAAAGGAGATTAATACTATATCAAACTATATTATTCGATAAACGTTTGGTCAGATTCAAAAAGTTGTCACCAAAAAAACCCATCAGCACAACTTAAACATGAAAGCAAACGAGAAATAACCCAGATTAGCCAGTTTTATAATTCAGATTGTGTGATTCTTTACCCCTGACCTTGACAGTTGATACACAAATGTTTGAACTGACCAATCAGAATTCGTTATTTTGAATATGTAAACAGACAGGTTGTTGGTAAACATGATTGAATTGGAGACAACTATATTTCAAGCACAAAATAACTTATGTTAGAGGAGTCTATTTAATAGGATCTTAATGCATTCATAAATTAATTGTCATGACTTTTATGAACATAATAAAAGAACTCCATATATTTTTCAGTTATTTATTTGTACTCATCTCCTTTGATGTGCCTTTAAACACCCTATATATTCTTGGTACTCTCTCAAATCATCTCTCTGAAACTGTATTCTCATGAGTACACACAATGTAGAGTTTTAAGGGGAAATATTGAGGATATTAAGAAAAATATGCCTCTAACCCGAAGCACATCTAATTAGGCTGATAGTTTATGAGATTAAACCACTTAACCCTTAGAGTGCTGGGTAATTGTCTAAAAATAGATTTTTGTGTCATCTGCTTTCCAAAACCATGAATATCTGTTTAATTTTGATGAGGAAAGATACCCAGAGTAGCGAACAGGTTAGATCATAGGCCAGCCCCCAATTAACATGGCCGCTGGCCTGATTCTAATCTGTTAGCATAAGCATGAAGTCGGTCTCGGCACTATTAAGTTTAATAGGAAACCATATGGCAAATGATAAACCGCTTGAATAGGAAATTATACAGCAGATGATAATTAAAAAAAAATAAAAATAAAATAGGAATATTTCCGCACTCTGGACAAACTCTATTTTGGTTTTTTCTATGTTTTATTGATGAACAAAACTTTTTTCACTTAGTGAAAAATAAATTTATCTTGATAAGGGGTTTTTAGTGTCATTTACTTCCTATGATGAATGGAACTAGGTTAACCCTTTCCCAAATCACAAATTTTTGACTGTCCCAAATTGAAAGAGTTGAAAGGCTTCAAAATGTGATGAAATTGAAAAATATTCTTCTGGTATGCCAGAAAACATTATGGGGAAAGGAGAAATGAGCAATTTCTCCTTTTCCCACAATGTATTCAAGAGTCTGCTGTAACAAAGTGGTTAAATGTTGTCATTGTTTGGTAATGGGTTAAGGGTCTTGAAACATAACAGGATCATTATTTGTAGTTGTTAGTCTGGTTCAGTTGTCATAACCTTTTGAATTCGTTCCATATTCCTATTCCCATCAGAGCCTATTGATGATTATGGCATTCTTACAATCACTAAATGTGAGCATTACAAAAACAATAGACATTCATAAGCACTTAAAACTTAATAACTCTTAACCCTTTCCAAAACAATAATGACATTTGACTACTTTGTTGCAAAGGACTTAAGAAAACGCTGTGGAAAAAGGAGATTTGCAATATCTCCTTTTCCTACAAGGTTTTCAGCTCTATCTGAAGAATATTTTTCAATTTCATCACATTTTGAAATGTCGTCTGCAAACTCTTTTGATTTGGAACAGTCCAAAATTTGTTGTTCGGGAAAGGGTTAACATAACTCTCAACATGATTGAAGTGCTTAACAGCAAATGACTTCATTCCAATTACCTCAATGGGTTGTTTTTTTAAAGGTTTTTCTACAGGTGCATTTAAACCAGTGTAATTATTGTGCAGTGGAGAAACTTAGTTAGTTACACAGACTTACACTAATCATGTAATGATCCTTCGATGCATGGGAGGTATAAATGGAAAAGAATGAGCCTAACAGATTTCTAAGATATGATATTTTTAAACCTAATGCATATAAGGGAAATTTCACCATGTCAATTTCGAAAAAATTCAAACTTTCCTTGTTACTAAACAAAACACCTTTTATTTTATTTCTTCTTTCACAAGTTGCCTACATCACAGAAAAATGAAACAAGCTTCAGTGCTTTGATGTCAAATGCATTCCCATTTTGATAATTTTGCATGAGCGAAATATTAGGTATGCATAATGTACAGTCATATGTTTGTGAGCTCCACAAGATAAAGGTATCTAAAAAAAAAAAACTGCCACCAACATAGCTTAATTCAAATTTAGATCAATGCTTAATGACATGTTCTACAGTTTTATAACAAAATAATCCTTTCATAGAATGTTCTGAATTCTTGATATGTTATTTAGAATTGTATTGTGAATGCAAAAATGAAAAGAAAAGTGCAGGTCGATGAGTTAGTTTTTTTGTAAAATGAGAGTTTCCATGGTAACCATTTGGCGCAAAAATGTCAAATTGACCGTACCATCTTCAAAGGTATTAAAAAATTCTGGAAGGTTTTTAAGCACAAAAAACATGAATTCATGCATTGAATACGACAAAAATAACTTTAAACCTGAAAAATAGAAGCTGGGGGCTTACTATGCTTGAGAAATATATGATAATGTTAATAACCTATTATAATTTTATGGATAATATGATTATTCTTTGAAAAAAATTGCATACAGTAAATTTCATCCGAATACAAATGTTTATCCAACTTCTATGCAAGTACCTCTTCGGTAACATATGTAATTACTCTGTTGGATGCGCAGATGAAGTGCGCAGTTAAAATTACCGAGAACGTCCTTAAAATTACATGTAGTAAACTATTAATATGGTTTATTAGATCTGCAACATAAAAGTGCGGTATCTCCAACAAACAACTAGCAAAGCGGGTCAGAAGTGTACCAATGGTCTAGTTGTATGTGACTTTATTGACCATTTTACCCATAGAAAAAAACCATTTTATTTTAACCCTTTACCAAGTGCCAAATTTTCAACTGTCCCAAATTGAAAGAGTTTGCAGACAACAATTTGATGAAATTGGAAAGTAATCTTATGATAGAAAAGAAAACATTGTGGGAAAAAGGAGAAATTGCTCGTTACAAGCAATTTCTCCTTTTCCCTAAATGTTTTCTATAGTCCTCTGCAACAAAGTGGTTAAATGTCGTTATTGTTTGGTAATGGGTTAAACAAATTAAAATCTCAATCTGTGAGTCCTTAATGTAAAGCTGTTCGAAACTTTCGCGACTGCCAATTAGCTCTAACTTGAACACAAAGACTTGAAATTGTCTCCTTTTTCTTACCATCCAATGTTGTTTCAAAGAATTTGTACCAGGCATTTAAATCAAATAATAAAAGAAACATCATTGAAAAACCACATTTGTTGAGCATGAAAAGTTGTTATAAAGGTCAATTTTGGTCATTTTGTCATAGTGATTTATTTTTAAAATTTGGGAATGGGTCCTGTTACAGGACAACCTGGAAAATATTACAGCATTTTTCCATAAAATTGGGAAAATTTTCAGGATAAACTCAATTCAAATGTTGGGTTTATTGGGGAATAGAAAAAAAATGGTCAATTAATTTGATTGGGAATTGGTCCATTGTACAGTACCCAACATATAAGGGAAAAAAAATCACTGTATCATAATGTCAATATAATAAGCAAATCTCCATATGATTTAACTGAACATTTTCAAATACTGTACCATGTCTTGTGATATAAATGTTACTAGTAAAAAATGATCTTATGATAAAAGCTGATGCAAACATAAATAAGCAAATAAAAAACTTTTCACCTGAGCAAAAAGTAAAAAATGCATTGACACATGAAGGCAGTTTCAGGTATAAAATTGGCTATACTTACTCTACATCAACTCTGATTTATAGATTTGTAGATTCAAATCAAAAAGCTGAGAGTTGAGTGCAATACTTTAATAGATGTCTCATGTTTGTGAAAGACCCACCATAGTATTGCACTTTACCCTTAACCTTTAGAATGCTGGGTTCTAAAAATAAATTTGTGTGTTGTCTGCTTTCCAAAACCTTAAATGTATGCTAAAGTTTTGTTGAGACGAGACACTTAGAGTTGCAAACAGGTTAGATCACAGGCCAGCCACCAATTTACTTCGCAATTAGCCTGGATTTTAACCTGTTTGTATAAGCATGAAGTCTGTTTCAGTAAGGGTAAAGTTCAATAGTGTTGTTAACGCTGTATCAAATTGAATGACTTTCATTATAAAAGAGCTCTTATAAAAAAAAGTTTGATTTGTTTTTAGATTATGGTAGAGAGGACATAATACTATTTATTACAAGGCCAGTGGATGATATATCAGTATTTCAGTAACCATTTGGTAAATTGTTTTATAAATAATCATTTGAATTGTTTTCACAAGATGATTCTAATTAGAAACCATTACAGAAAAAGTAAATTAGCAAGAAATGGTAATACAAATCTTATTGGAAGCAAGCTCTTTTAGCTTTGGCAGCCTTTGTCAGAAGTCATCTATGTCATAGACATAGTTGGCTATGTCCTTAAATATTGAACTGCTTTTATGTATGGAATACTCTCTACCCCTGCAAAATATTCATGAAAGTTCATAAAAGTTGATTGAGCGTTCATGATCACAAAACTGTCTCATGAAACTCAAGAGCATGTTCATTATCATCATGTACAGGTCCATAAATACATTTGTAAACCTGTAATTGATGTTCATGAACATGCTCTTGAATTTCATGAATAAGTTTAGAACAGTTTTGTGTTCATGAATTGTCATTTAAAGTTCATGAATGTTCATGAACATTCATGAATAAGATCTTGAATCTTTCGCATGGGTAGACACAATATTCTATACAGTAGTTTAAATCAGAAAAATCTGATTTAGATAATTGAAGATCTATACAGGAGTCTTTACGGACACAAGTTTCTTGATTTTGTAGAGTGAAAAGCTCTGTTCCATTGAGCTTGATATTGATCCATCAGGCCTAAGGGCTGCTATAGTAACGATCAATATCCAAGTTGGGAGGCTGACTGTAGAAAACATATAACTCTGTCCTATATTAACCCATTACTTCATAAACCAGGGGATGTTCCTACATGGCCGAGTGGTTAAAGTGGTTGACTTGTTTTCCAGGGGCTGCAGGCTCGAGCTTCAACAGTTTGGCAGATTTCTTGGAAGTGTCCTTGTGCTAGGCGCTTCAGAGTCCTAATCAAGTACTAATTAATCCCAGGAGAGCTGTAATATGACTGAAATAAACGTTGAAACAGTATTAAAACCAAAACAAACCAACAGCATTTAACCATGGATTAATGATATAAAACTCAATGATTTTGTTCAAGTGTTCTGCCCTTGTTGGTTAATTTTCTACATAGAGATTTTTTGTGTTGTGTGCTTTCCAAAACCATTTATATCTGCTTCATTAAGTTGAGGAAAGATACTCAGAATACTAAAAAGGTTAGATCACAGACCAGCCGCCAATTTACTTGGCAGCTGGCCTGGATGTAAGCTGTTTGCATAAGCATAAAGTTGGTTCCAGTACTATAAGGGTTAAGTATAAGGGGATGTATCGTTTTTAATTTTAATGCCTTCAACACATTTTAATTAACATCCTTGTGGTCAGTTCACCTATTCATGCTCCTTGCTGAAACTGTAAGCCTTGTCATGTCAGTTGTTGACTGCTTTCCCATATTAATGATGTAAGTTGAAGATAGATCTACGACTGCTGTACAGTTATATGATAAGCACTGAGAAATAAAAATTGTTTTTAATTCTTAAAAGTGTGTATAAAGTTAATCCAAAGAAGGTGACATTGCTTTGAGACTTACTGCATATAATTGTACATAATTGGCAAAATGATGCTTCCTGAATTGAGTTTGCTTTCAAAAGCTACTTTTAATTGTATATCAAACAACAATACAAAAGCTGTATTTTGTTTCAGCAACATTCTTTTTTTCCAAATTTTCTTCTGGAGACACCTTTTAAAAAGAATTTTAGACAATATTCTTGTGATAAGACTGGTCTGTTCTCCATTGCGCTGCTAGTAATATCTGGAGCATTTGGAATCTTTAAGGCACCTTACCCTACCGAATTACCAATATGTATATGAGATACATCAAGCTATTTCGCCAAAACCTATCTAGTCCTTCAAACTGAATCAAAATGGTAATCCCTTACTCAGCTCCTCAAATTACATGAAGTTTGATTACATGCTCCGTAAGGCTTCACTTTATTCTTGTCTCAGGAGTAATGTGAAACCGTTCCCTCATACACCAGGGTATACTGTTCTACTGAATGATTTACGGAAATTTTAATATTTGTGTTAGTCGAAATTGATAAAACATGAATAGCATCAACTACACAAGCTCAATATTGTAAAGTGACATGTCACCTGGGTACCAATTTCACAAACGACTTAAGAAAAATATTTGCGTAAGTCGAATCTGGTAAACATGGTTAGTATCTAAATGAAAATACAGTATTGTCATGTGACATGTCATTGGAAGCGTCTTGGAGTGACGATTTTCAATGATGTGTCACTTTGGAATATTGCTTATTCTATTATTGAAATAAGGGGTAGGTTGTTTTGAACATGTGCAAGTTCTTAGCATAAAATGTTTAGTAAAACCAGGGTTAGATATTCATTCAAGTCCTTGGGTCCTTGACAACCTGTTTTGCCTGTTTGACCTGAGTTCTTTGCCTTGGTCTTACCTATTTGCATAAGCATATTAAGTCCGTTCCAGAACTATAAGGGTTAATGTAGACATTGGATTTTCATTTTTTAGTGATAATGTCAATGTAGATGTTACTAAAAATAAGATACAGTTAGTTACGGGCCTGTACATATGTACCATGAAATCTACCCATGCATGCAGTATTTACCATTATTCCCTGCATTTATCTATATGCATCTGTTTCATATTTAGGAAACCACTGTGACAAAAGAAGAAATTCCTCAAGGGGAATGATTTCTCCTTTTGTTATTATGTTTTATATCAATGTCAAAAATATTAATGTCTAATTGTTGTGTGCAGGTGTCTTAAGTTTTGACAACCATCATTATAAAAATCACAAACCAGTATGAAAGCTATGACGCAAGTTGTAGGTGGTTGCTAAATACAGGAAGTTTATCTTGAAGAAACTATAAAACCTTTTCCTTTAACTAAACTCTGTTAAACACAGCAAATTTAAGTATGGGAACCCTTCCTTTCTGCTACTGGTAACTGTAATACAAATGTAAGAAGTTACTGCATGTAAACGTGGTATTCTTCCTTGAATGAGACCTGAAAGAGGTCATACACTCATTACAAATTATCTATTTATTATCATCCATTCATTGCATTTTTATTTACTTTTTTTTTAAACCAAATACATCTTGGCCTGTAAATAACTCAATATATGTTTATCCACAACATCACAATGTGCGCTAAATGACCTTAGCCGGCAATGTGCCTTAAAACACCATTCATTCATTCAGGTTGAGAATATTTAATTTGAGAAGCTGGCTGCTTCCACTGGATGTCATCAGGAGACTAATTATTTCCCTAATTCTCCCTTACTGGAATTTGTTAAACTAGGTGCCTCTGCAGCTTAGTGGTTAGAGTAACATGAAATCAAATGGCCACTTTCTGTGTGGATTGAAATCTCAGTGATGTCATTTGGATGGAAAGATAGATGTGCTGCCAGCCACGGAATAACTGAAAAACTATTCAAAATGTGTAACAGACAAATCCAACAACAAGAAACCAATGTGACAAATTTCTCCATTGGCTGCAATTTAACCTTTGGTCAGAGTGGTTTCTATTGTCCTCTGTAGCAGATGCATAAATAAAGTACTTGTATTGACCCATTACCAAACAATAACTACTTTTGACCAGATTGTTGCAGAAGACTGGATAAAATGGTGGAAAAGGGAGAAATTGCTCGTAACGAGCAATTTCTCCTTTTCCCACAATGTTTTCTGCCATATCAGAAGATTACTTTGTCACATTTTGAAATGTTGTCTGCAAACTTTCAATTTGGGACAGTCGAAAAATTGTTGTTTGGTAAAGGAGTATGGAGTGAACAATATAAAACAATGAATAACATGTGCATTAAACATTCTATTTTTGTTTTCTTATTTCAGGATGATGATGGCCAATCCAGAGAATCAAGAGATATTGCCTCTTAGCTATGCGTCGTTCTGGTTGTCCCATTTTTGGAAAATAAAAAGCCTTTATAAAACTTCAATGCAGATGAAAAACTAAGTTATAGGGAATTGTGTGAATATTGTAAAGAGAACATGGTTGTTCAATAAGATACTAGAATTAGTTTGTCTTTATTAAAAGCAATAGCAGACAACCCAAAAAGTAGGAACAAACTATATTTTACAATTTGTTCTAGAAAGCATGTTGTCTTCAGAAAAAAAAAATTTTCACATGCAATTCCTCAATCAGTAACAATGGTCTCTTATGTCTTCTGCTGCTTCAAAACATTGTTTATTAGGGATTGAAATTTTGATTGTAAATGTGGGACAATCTGTAATGAACATTTGGCTAACAGGCTAAATGACGGAACAAGCTGCCCTGGACTGGTACAGATTGATGGAATAATCGACGTTGATGTGGGACATATATGCACCAGAAGGAGTGTTACTCATGTTGGACTAAGTGTTAACGCCTTCCTTCTCTGTTTCCTCTATCAGTGAACACCTTCATTTAATCCATTTCCAAACATCCCAACATCGGGGAAATGTTCAAATTTCCAAATTTAAAGAAACAGCTGGAGAAAATAAGCAAATTTTGAAGAATAAGGAAGTGATATGTGTTTTGAATATAAAGCAGTTAATCTAGTTGGATAGAATCAAAGTGCCAAAGTTACCATATATAAAGTTTGGTCAGATATAGGGCAATGAATACAGGGGAGACTTCAAATAAAGCTGGAGCAGTGATGAATATTTCAAATACCTTAAAGCCTATACACACTTGTGGACAATAGAAAATGGAAGAAGAATTTGGAAAACAGAGTTAAAGCAGTGCCTGAACCAGAGAAAACAAGATATGATGATCACAAGACAAAGATTAGTTATGATAGACCCTTAACCCTTTCCCAAACAACAAATCTTTGACTGTCCCAAATTGAAAGAGTTTGCAGACGACATTTCAAAATGTGATGAAATTAGATAATAATCTTTTGATAGGGCTGAAAACATTGTGGGAAAAGGGGAAATTGCTTGTTAAGAGCAATTTCTCCTTTTCCCACAATGTTTTCTTGAGTCGTCTGCAACAATGTGGTCAAATGTTGTTATTGTTTGGTAATGGGTTGATGAAATACTAAAGAAATTATTTTACTTACCTTTGCAGGAAAAGAAGTTAGAATTAGTACCAATTACCTGTAATGTGTCCTTTATTCCTGATTAGGATTGAGTAAAAAGAAAAACAAAGTTTTTTGACATAATTCTTTTTCCTGCATTTATTCTATCTCAGAATGGAATCTCATCTTATTTCTCTTTTGATCTTTGGCATAATATTACAACTTTTAGATGCATAATATTACAACTTTAAAGCTGTCTCATTTTATCTTAAGCATTTTTTTTTATCTTTCTGTCAAATAGGTCTGCAAATAGATGATCTAATGACATCAAATTTAGCTCGTCAGAAAGCCAAGTCTTTTGCATGTTTTATTTTGAAATATTTTTGTTAAGTCCTAAATTTTCGATTCACGATGAGACAGTTATATGTAGCCACAATTCGCTCAGAGTGTTTTAATCCATTACCAAACAATAACCACAATTGAACAGTTTGTTGTAGAGGACTGTGGCAAACATTGTGGGAAAATGAGAAACAGCTCTTAACCAGCAATTTCTCCTTTTCCCATAATGTTTTCTGCTCTATCAGAAGATTGTTTTTCAATTTCTTCATATTTTGAAATGTCGTCTGCAAACTCTTTCAATTTGGGATAGTCGAAAATTTGGTAAATAGTAAAGAAAAATCCTGCTGTTTTGATAAAAGCTTAATCATGTACTTGCAGATTGTCAAAAGGGTCTTTATTTTTTATTGTATTATTCATACTGCTGCTGATGGTGGTTTCCATATTCCTGTAAACCCTTACAGCCTTTGTAGGATTTACTAAGGTTATGTAGAGGAAACTGTTTGGAGAGAAAATAATTGATATAAAGCTATAGTACATTCCTGAATCTTCACCTTTGACATATACCTTAAACATTTTTAGATCTCTCTCTCTCTCTCTCTTGCTTTCTCTCTCAGTCTTTCTGTTCTGGAATAACTCAAAGATTTACCTTTATCATAGCAAAGACCTGTTGCAATTATCCTCTTACTCCATAATACATTGCTTTCATGCTTTTGCTGCAGAAGCCTTTACAAACCATTGTGCCGAAAGGATACATTGCTCATCATCAATTTATGCTTTTGTCATAATGGTTTCTTTCTATTATTATAAAGACGTGTAACATTTTAACAAACATAAATGTTTTCTGTGTGGTTTTCAATTTTCGCCAATTTCCAGTTTTATTTGGTGGGGATGGATAACATACTAGGGTACTGCACCAACCTATTGCTTTGGAGGTTCATCAACCTGTATGGTTTAGTGGGAGACTATTTTAGCCTTTACCAAACACTTAATTTTAGACTGTCCCAAATTGAAAGAGATTGCAGACGACAATTCAAATTTTGATGAAATTGAAAAGTAATCTTCTGATAGGGTAGAAAACCCTGTGGGAAAAAAGGAGAAATTGCTCGTAACAAGTTATTTCTCCTTTTTCCACAGTGATCTCCAACAAAGCAGTCAAATTTTGTTATTGTTTGGTAATGGGTTAGTAACTTGTATAAAAGATAATGTACACACTGTAGCCTTGCAATAAACCAATGTGAAGTCTTATTTTAGGACAAGAGAAATGTCAAAATTGGAAACAGTGTTTTGTTTCCAAAGTTTATATCATTTAAAGATGTTGCCTGGAAGAAAATTATGATATGCTATTTCTTGTAACATTTTCATCAAAAGAATTGGTTGAATCTCTTTGAATGATTTTTCTTTTGGGAAGATGTCTTTTGCAGATATATAAAGGGTGTTGAATTACAGTTAACTCAAATCATTTTCTCAGTATTCCACACAATTTCTTGAGTAAATTGGAAATTGCAGACTGTTTATAGGGAGCTGTTATGAAAAAGGTCTGTGAGGAAATGCACAAAAAGAAAAGACTTTGCTAATAGATATATTATTACTATTCAGTTTATCTAAGAAGGAAAATTGTGACCAGCCCGTATAAAGCTGGGACCGACTTCATGCTTATGCAAACAGTTTAGATCACAGGCCATAGCAATCATGTTAGATCACAGGCGGCTTGCCTGTGATCTAACCTGTTTGCTATTCATCAAAATTAAGCAAATATTTAAGGTTTTGGAAAATCAGATGACACAATATCTATTTTTAGAAAATTACCCAACATTCTTTGGGTTTACAAGTGACTTTACTAGCAATGCAACGCAATATGCAATGCAGCATTTGTAAGTTATCTTGATAATGGACTGGGAGAAGCTAGGAATTGTCAAAGAAACGGTTAGTATGATATTCGTCTTTCATCCCTAAAGCTCACACTGTTAAAGGTTATTGTTTTCGCATAATTATCATACCACATACATATAGACACATCTTTTGCCAGTATGCATTTTCCTTATCTTTATATTAGCATGTATGTTATATTTAACCTGTTCCTCCCTATGGAAATTTGTGGCTTGTCCAATGTGAAAATAAGAGCATGTGACTATATACAAACATGCTTTGAAGTGAGGGTTAAAGTTAAGGTTAAAGTGCAAGACTAAAGCAAGTGATTCACATTTGTCAAAGTGTTTGCCATTTTAACTCATTTTCTTGAAAATATCTTAGAGAAAAAGGCATTGTAACAAAATAAAACTAATCAATGACTAATTGCATTTTTGTTTAAATGCTTTGAATTTTTTGTAAAGAAAATCTTAAAAGGCTTTTTGTTGATGGAAAAAGGTATTGGAACAAATGAAATATAATCAATTATAATGAATTGCATTTTTGTTTAAATACTTTCATTTTTTTTTTTTAAAGATCTCATAGCTCCCTCAGTTGAACTCTTTATTGACTTGGCAAATTGATAAGTCTTCTGTTAGAAGTCCACTGTAGGCAATTAAAGTGATAATTACACATAATGATTGACTGCTGAAAAACGCCATAATCTGTGATTCTGCCTTTTTGAAATATTTATTAAACCAATATTTGTTATGAATATTCTTTATGTGAAAAAGACTTATTCAAAACAGGACATGTCACAAAGGTCAAAATTGGGTAACAGGTTAAACACATGCATGTTTATTTCACCATAGTCCAAGGGTATATACCATACTTAGTGTATCTGTGTGCACAGTGTGGGAATGATTGTTTTTTTAATATCAGTTGTTATTTCATGTCATTATTGACATGGGTTAGTGTTATTGTTGGAGAAAACATTGTTATGAACTTTGCCTTCCTTCATTTATACATATGATATACATTACAGTGTGTTGAGGTACAGTACCAGAATGAGAGTGTAACATGTGTATGAAAAACTTGGTGGGTATTTGCCAAGAGAAAATAGTTCCTAAAAAATGTAGTCCCTTTCACCTTTATTATATAGAGTGTATATGTGATATTATGTTTGTTTTATCTCCTTTTTCCTCTTTGTTAAATGATATTAATTTTGTAAAGTATTACTACTCGGTCTGTTGGAGTAACAGTTGTATAATCAATGTATTTAAACAGTTATACCCTCTAAAATTTAAGTTTTTAAGTTAACATGGGCATCTTGCGCTTAACACCTTTCTGTGAGGTTTGTTTATAGTCGTATTAAAAAGCATCATTAATTGGCATAGGGCATTGATTAGAATATATCATGAAGAAAATAGCAGCTCCATTTGTGAGATTTATCGATTGAATATATTTGTTGAAAAGGAGTTATCAGTGATAACTTGATTTTTGTTTGTGACATTTGTATTCCTTAAGTAATCTGCTGTAGAAACTGTATGATAAAACATGTTTTCATGAAGGTACAGCTTAACCCTTTCCTAAACAACAAATTTTTGACTGTCCCAAATTGAAAGAGTTTGCAGACGACATTTCAAAATGTGATGAAATTGAAATATACTCTTCAGATAGAGCAGAAAACTTTGTGGGAAAAGGAGAAATTGCGCTTAGCGAGCAATTTCGCCTTTTCCAACAATGTTTTCCAGAGTCGTCTAAACAAAGTGGTTAAATGTCTTCATTGTTCGGTAATGGGTCAATGTCTACACCATCTGTTTCCCCTTCACTGTTGTATGAAATTTACTTAGACAACATTCAAACAAACTGTCAAAGTGTTCAAAACATTTCCCTTAAAAAATGCTATAGTTTATTGTAAACAAAAGGAGAATTTGTTCATCATGAACATATTGTCCTTTTGTCACTATGAATTTAAATTGTTGTTTGCTTCAGAAGGTGTTGAAAGTTAAGGTATGTGTAAGGGAAATGAGTTTGAAGATGGTCCATATGGTGTAAGTCATGTTTTGCACAAACCTTCATGTAGGAAACTGATCACGCAATAACAAATAAAGTGTTCACTGTTAGACTGTAGCAAGCCTTTCACTTTTATGAAGAAGTTGTTGTTGTAGTCTTGCATTGAATCCTTGAAATACTTTTGATTGTATTTATGTAACAGTAACACCTTGTGGTGATTTTGCAGAATGCAATTGATTAAGGTAATTCCTTCATGAAAGCAATGGGTTTTTCAACAGTTTTGCACTTTGTCTTTAGAGAATATTGTCATGATTCTGTTTATTATGAAAGCAGTCCTTAACCTTTAGAATACTGGGAAATTTCTAAGAAAAGATTTTTGTGTTGTCTGCTTTCCAAAATCTTAAATATTTGCTTAATATTGATGAGGAAAATACTCAGAGTAGCAAACAGGTTAGATCCAAGCCAACTGCCAATTTACTTGGCGGCTGGCCTGATTCTAACCTGTTTGTATAAGCATGAAGTCTGTTCCAGTACTATACGGGTTAGTTAGGTAACTGTGAAAATGTACAAATAGGAGAGCTTTGCTTCTGAAAGTGAAAAAAACAACACCATTTTTTTCTCATACAAAAGTTGTTTGTAACAATCAAACTTTATCTTTTGTCATAATATTTTTAAACAGTTTCAAAATTGAAATAATAAAGTTTCTTAAAGTGAAAAAACCTTTGAAAGTCATGAACTTCCATTGGGTATTGTGTTATCCCTTTACCAAACAATCACATAATTTTTGCAGGATTGCTTCAGTCAAAGTTTTCTTTTTTCAACTTTCAGCTGCTAAGATCTGCAATAAGTTACAAAAGAAATCTGTTTGATAAAGGAATTAACATTGTCTGCCCCAGACAGAGTTTTCAGATTTATATTGTTTTTTTTAAGTCTTAATATAATCAGCTGATCTCATTCTAATTTGGATTGATTATCTAACTTACAAATGTTTGTTTAATTGTCCCAAATTGAACAGATTAGCAGATAGCATTTTATTTGATTTAAAGTAAGTTTTTAAAAGAACATAGGTTGTTATTAGAAAAAGCACAAACTGCTATTATGAGCAAACTCTTTTTTTCTGCACTGATTTCTATCTTTCTCCTTGAATATATTCAAATTTTATCATATAATAATTTATATGAGTATAGTTCTTGTTTTACTCTAGAATTTAAGATGTATTTCATTCTTCAAGGAATATTACTATGTGGTTTCTGCACATAAATGCCCCTATAGTGACCTTTGGCGGCCAACAAAAAGGTATAAGGTAGAAACCATTGTAACAAAAGAATGAATTGCTCATCATGAGCAATTTATTCTTTTGTTACAATGGTTTCTTAAGCTTCGATAAGATACTTAAAAGTTTTGTAGCATGGAGTAAGGGCTTAATGAATGATCAACTGCAGATTTGAGAAACCGTTGCTACCCAAAGTAGAAATAGCTAGCAACACCTGCTTTTGTCTCAATGCTTTTTTCCCTAAAATAATTGCGGTAAAATATGTTATTTGAGTACAAATTGTCAACTATAGTAGATACAAACTTTTAACTGTTAGTTAATTCCCATACAAAGAAAGGGCTTGAATTCCAGTCAAATATGTTATTTGATGTATGAATTGTCAACTATAGTAGATACAAACTTTATACTTAGGTTAATCTCCATACAAAGAAAGGGCTTGAATTCCAGTCAAATATGTTATTTGATGTATGAATTGTCAACAGTAATAGATACAACTTTTCAACTATTGGTTAATTCCCATACAAAGAAATGGCTTGACAACGACTTTGTCCATAAGAGTCCCCAAGCTAGATATTTATGTCATGTCTTACGTCTTACATCCTTTCTTCTATCACTTTGTTATAACCTGTAACATGACTTCATAGCATTTTTATGTTTACATGAGCTGGTTAGCCAGTATACTGATATTAATTACGTTTTCTGTATTTGATTCATTCAATGAGATTGATCATTTGTATTTAGTTTTAATGGCATTTATTTGTGTTATTTATTTCTCACCTATTTATTCCTAGCAGGACACAATGTTATCGTCATTTGTTTTTTAGTACAATGCCTAAATCATTTTCTGAAATTGTTTGAAATTTTGGGAAATCACTCAGTAAGAATAGAAATCATTGTGAGTAAAGAAGAGAAAATGTTTTAAAGAGGAAAATCTTCTTTGGCCTTTCAATGATTTCAAAAGTAAGATGTGTCTTACTTGTCTAACCCATTACCAAACAATAATGCCATTTAACCACTTTGTTGCAGACGACTCTTACAAAAATTGTGGGAAAGGAGAAATTGCTCATGACTAGCAATTTTTCCTTTTCCAACAATGTTTTCTGCCCTATCAGAAGATTATTTTCCAGTTGCATCACATTTTGAAATGTCGCTTACAAACGCTTTCAATTTGGGACAGTGGAAAATTTGGCGTTTGGTTATCGGTTAATTGTTGGATTGTTTGGTGAAATGGCCATTCATACTTCTTTGGATCCATAGTACCAAGCATTTTCCTTTATTTCATGTGTTGTTCGGCTCATGAAATTTATGCGTTGAAAATTGAACACTGTTTCTAGCCTATAAGAATAACATCCTCCAATGAAATGGCAATTACTGTTGACATGGGGATTATAATATTTTCATTTGTTAAAGATTAATTGAGGGTCATTCTCTACAAAGGATATAAGAACTTTGTTTATGAACAGACATGAAGGTATTAATGAACATGTCCATAAATTTGCTCATGAACTTGTTCTTCATGAGAATTTTGAAAAAGAAAATGGAAGAGTAATCATGCTCAGCCATTTTTCATTCATATCTGTTCATGAAGGGTATGAACACAGTTCTTGAATCCTTCGCAAGTCATGCCTGGATTATGGTTTACTTGCCAGTTAGTTGTATTATGTTTAATAGCTGACTTATTGTGTTTATATTAGTTTTAACTGCCTTCATTTCCATACGTTTTTACTCCTAATTGGCTGTACCAATGACCACAGGGAGAAAAATCATAATAGACCTTTATTAACACTATATATACACACAATGATTTCCAATGTATATATAGTGTTAATAAAGGTCTATTATGATTTTTCTCCCTGTGCCAATGACTACCGGGTATTTCAGACAGTTACTCCATGAAGAATAAGGGACAGACATTTTAACCCTAGCCCACTTGTAGCAAATGTATATAAAAGATTAAACAATAGTGATGAAAGAAGATTTGGCTGGAAACAACTGTTTTCTTCTTTGGCAACCTTGTTTTCTTCTGAAAACATTTTGCTTATTCCTGCTATACTAATATTCTGTGTTGCTATAGTTTCACCCCATTGAAAACATTTAACTTTAAGTAATACACTTTTTTCTCAATTATGACAACTCACCTTATTTCTGAACAGAACCATTGTCAACCCTCATAGTGCTGGAACCAGCTTCATGCTTATGCAAACAGGTTAGATCCAGGCCAGAAGCCAAGTGAATTGGCGGCTGTCCTGTGATCTAACATGTTTGCTATTTTTGGTATCTTTAATCAACAAAATCAAGCAGAAATTAAAGATTTGGGAAAGCAGATGACATAAAAATCTATTTTTAGAAAATAACGCAGCATTCTAAGGGTTAAAGTGGATTCTTTCAAGTGTTTTTTATTGGGATTTTAAATTGTCACCTGTATCTTTTTTAATAAGTTTTAAGCCAATGGATTCCAGTTTTGAGTTAACATTGTCTTTTATATTTATATTAACCAACTAATTGCAATATTAGGTAGAATCATTGCACAACTATATCTTATCATGTAACGACCTTGCAGTTTTTAGATAGTCTTAACCCTTTCCCAAACAACAAATTTTCGACTGTCCCAAATTAAAAGAGTTTGCAGACCAAATTTCAAAATGTGATGAAATTGGAAAATAATCTTCTGATAGGGCAGAAAACATTGTGGGAAAAGGAAAAATTGCTCCTTACAAACAATTTCTCCTTTTCCCACAATGATTTCTAAAGTCATCTGCAACAAAGTCGTCAAATGTTGTTATCGTTTGGGTAAGGGTTAAGTCTTTGTGTCTCTTTTTTTTTGTTAAAGCCTGTCAGACTTAAAACTGAAAGTTGTTTTACTTTCTACTAAATGAAACAGATACGTTTGGAATTATTGCGCCAAACCTCTCAGTTGATGCACTTAAGATTAATCGACTGAGGAAAGATCATTCAAAGGCTTCAAAATATGGGGGTTTTTTTTTTACATTTTACCAATGTGTTTAGTAATATTTACCATTTATATCACAGTTGAGTTGGACAGGTTTGCCTGAAAATAGTCACATAAGGAACTGTAGGCTTAGCAATATAAGTTGATTAGGAACCTTTTTGGCTATGTTCTGTTCGTGGAAATCATTGTTAAAATTGATTTTGAAAATCAACACTATCATTTGACATGCACTGTTAAAAGTCTTAAGATGGGGTTTTAGGGGAAAAAAGTGTGTAAAACCTAAACAAAGTAATTTCTTTTTGCTTTTTAAGTCTATGAATCAGTTTAGAAAATAGTCCTTTGATTGGGAACAGTGTTAACCCTTTCCCAAACAAATTTTCGACTGTCCCAAATTGAAAGAGTTTGCAGACGACATTTCAAAATGTGATACAATTGAAAAACAGTTTTCTGATAGGGCAGAAAACATTGTGGGATAAGGAGAAATTGCTCATAAAGAGCAATTTCTCCTTTGCCCACAATGTTTACTAGAGTAGTCTGCAACAAACTGGTCAAATGTCGTAATTATTTGGTAATGGGTTAAACTGAAAAAAAGGGTGAACTTTGAAATTCTTTGCTCCTGTCACCAACTTAAGATGCAATACTATTGTATAGATTATTGATTTCTCCTTTGTTCGATGCTCTTGGTTAGTGTTATATGAATACTTTTCTCCCTGTTGGCCTTAGCTATGCTTATATCCAATCCTTTTTTAAAGGTTCATGTTCACAGAGAGAGAAAATTGAAGGTCAAAATAAAATGTTGAAACAATAGTCTTTAAATTGTTGATTGATATAGAATTGGAAGTAGCTATCGAAAGCATTCCATTTGGAAGCATCACTTTATCTAAGTATGTACAGTTTATATGCTGTAGATCTCAAAAGCAATATCACACTTTTGAATAAAGATACATGTAAATTCACTGTGTACACAGTTTAAAGAATTAAATACAATCTAATTTTAATTGCGATTACTATTTTTCAGTGTGTATGATATAACAGTACAGGTATTTTGAAGTTTTAAAGAAATTAATTTTTGACTTTCCTCTCTTCTGCGAACAAGCACCTTTAAAGTTAAAAACAAATTATTCAAATGTACTTATGTTATCTGCCGCTTAAAGAAACACAATTGACTTACTGGGACAAAGGCTTTTTTATGGCAATATTTCTTTAATCAAAGACATAAATGTTTTGATGTAAAGACTTAAAATAGATAAAGGGAATAGAGAAGGATTAATATGAATGTTTTCAACACATTTAATAAATGTTGACTTGCCCGTTTTTGACTCTCAAATTTAAATCAAACACAGTTTCAAATTACCTTCATACAGAACAATATCCATTTGATATTGGATGTGGGCTTATTGTAGTACCTTTAATACTTTTGAAGAGTTGGAATTGTATCCCACTAGCCAATATCTATTTTTAAAAACCCAACACTAGTATTTAAAAGGATAGGTTTATGGACAAGTTAACTTTGTGAGCAATGCTCATGCCTCGTAAAATCTATTTATTTACCCATAGGATAATGGTTTGTGACACATTCAAATTGGAAACAATAAGGTGTGATTGTTAACGGCATTTCCCTTGCCTGGTTTGGCCAATTTGGACTTGTCCAAAATTGAAAGCAAGTACAGATATTTAGAAAAAATAAGAACAGAATGCAGTATCTGTATGATATTGGAAAGATACCGATCTGACAAAAGGACATATTGCGGGTTCAATGCAAGACTATAGTAAGTGCTTCACAAACATGAAGCACTTACTATAGTATTGCATTGAACCCTCGATATGAGAAATATAAAACAGTGGTTTCTAAATAATCCATTAGTCAGGCATTATTGAATCTGGTTAAAAAATGTATGGCAAAAGAATCGTACACAACTTGCTCACAATTTCTGCTTCAGTTTTATGGTGGACTAACGTATCTGGGAGTGAGAACTATCCCTGTTGTAATTCAATTATTTTCTCCTGATTGGTAGTTTTAAAGGAGAAAATAAACTCCTTATCGGAATTGAAGTAAGATCAATGCTGTTTCCCAGAGGCGTGTCTCTTTAAGGCAGAAGTACATGCTGATTGTTTGTACCTCCATTCTGGATGTATAGCCACTAACAAACCTTGTAAGGCCAACCTTATACGATTTTGACATCATTGCTAACTCTTTTCCAGGAATTATATGTTGGAAATAGTGTGCAGCAACTATTACAATTGCTATGCCTTAAATCTCAACAGTCTTCAAATGAATAAGTTAACTAACATATATAACACATGTTAAAGTAGAAGCACAGAACGAATATCCTTGCAACGCCAATTTAATTTTTTATCCGAGCACTGTACAGTTTACACATTGCATGTACTCAAAGATGTTTTACTCTTCTGTCACATTGTTATCATTTGACTTGCAAGAATTAAGAGTAGACGATAGTAGTAATGTATGAAACATAAAACATTTACTGCAATACAATATATGGAAAAAAACGCTGTGACGTAAAGAGAAATGGCTGTCTCTCTTTCAGTACCAGGTGTGACTCTAATATTCTGGATAGTGTTTTACTCTATACCTTGTGCTAAAATTTGTGTAAGCTCAAAACAGCTTGCCCTCTTGGTTCAATATTGAGATAAGCAGTATTGCCAAGAATCACATCATTGGAATGGTTTCTCCGAGACGCTTGCAAAGATGTGTCGCTTGCAAAGATGGGTCGCATAACAATATTGTTATATTTTAAGTCGTTGAGTAAGACCCTACCTTGATGTAGAACTTTGAATTTACTGTTTAATCCATTACCAAACAATAGCGTTATTTGACCAGTTTGTTGCAGACGAATATGGAAACATTGTGGGAAATGGAGAAATTGCTCTTAACGAGCAATTTTTCCTTTTCCCACAATGTTTTATGCCCTATCAGAAGATTATTGTCCAATTTCATCATATTTTGAAATGTCGTCTGCAAACTTTCAATTTGGGACAGTCGAAACTGTGGCGTTTGGTAAAGGGTTTAAAAGTAAGGTGTCCATGCAACGATTTCTCCTTTTCTAAAAATATCTTGATTACTAATAGGTAGATATTTTCCTCTTTAACAGTTATATGTAACCTTGTTCTCTATTTCGACTTTATCCTTAAAGACTTAACCCTTTTGGCCATATTGAAATGTACGACTAGTCCAGAGTAAAAGCAACAACAAAAGAATAACATGACAAGATTTTCATTTTCAATATGTTTTCGTTAAAAAGAAACAACATTATGGCAAAAGGACATCTTGCTCACTAGGAGTAATAATTCCTATTGTTACAGTTGGTTCTGAGACCTACATTAGAAGCGGCAAAGTGAGATTTCATGGCATAAAGGGTTAAGCCTCTATAGTTCTGGAACATACTACCTGCTTGTGCAAACAGGTTAGATCCAGGCCAGCCGCAAAGTAAATTGACGGTTGGCCTGTGATCTAACCTGTTTGCTAGTCTGACTATCGTTCCTTATCAAAATTAAGCAGATATTCAAGGTTTTGGAAAGCATGTGAAAACAAAATCTATTTTTAGTAAAATTGCCCAATATTCTGTGGGTTAAAACCCCTTTCAGTTTGTCAATATCCCTTTCCCTAGATGTTTAGATAGATAGAACCTCACGGATCACATGGTACAAAAGAAATGTTTGTTTTTACCTTTTACCTGAATGAAATGTCAACGCCCATCCTTGGGTATCCCGTCTCACACGTAGGTACAGATCCAAGGCTGTACGAAATTGTTTTGTGATATAAATGCAAGTTTGTAACGTATCTTATTTTTTTTCCTTTTTTACATTCATTTTAGTTTTATTTTCAACTGTACAATGTAAAAGATACATGTTTTTTAACCACATAATTCTACTGGCGTTTGTCTTGTTCTTTATCACCCCATCAGACTTGTGTGTTTGATCCATACCGGAATCTCCTGCTCTGTCCCAGGTCCTTTTCGTCACTTTGTCGTATCTGCTTAACCAATCACCAAACGATAACGACATTTGACCAGTTTGTTGCTGACGACTCTGGAAAACATTGTGTGGAAAGGGGAAATTGCTCTTAACGAGCAATTTCTCCTTTTCCCACAATGCTTTCTGCCCTTTCAGAATTTTTTTTTTTCAATTTTATTGAATTTTGAAATTTCGTCTGGAAATTTTCAATTTGGGACAGTCGAAACAATTGGCGTTTGGTAAAGGGCTAAGAAACCTCTGGTTACAAACGATTGAACTCGGTGTGAACACTTTCCTGTTATGACATGTCTTTCCTGGACTCACAAATATTTAACTAGGGCTCTTTCCAAATGACACTATCTCGAAACCCGAGGTGGTGATCGGGCTAAAACCAGAGACCCCGAGTTCTAAGACCGCCATCTCAACCACTCGGCCACGTAGTTTCATAAGAAAGGACTATATCTTACGGATAATTGGCTCCGAACTAGAAGTTAAACATTTTGTCACACAGAGGAAACGTTTTAATTTTGCTTTCCATGCATTTCTGTGCGTAGCCCAGTAATGAAGGTGTAGGCCTCGTGACACGGGCCTCCTATTACCAAGCCCTATCTAGTATTGGTGAACTCAAGGAAAGCCATGAGAATACAGTCGACATTACGTTGAACCCTTATAGTGCTGGAACCGACTTCATGCTTATGCAAACAGGTTAGAACAAGGCCAGCGGCCAATTAAATTGGCGGCTGGCCTGTGATCTTACACGTTTGCTACTGTGAGTATCTTTCCTCATCAAAATTAAGCAAATATTTAAGGTTTTGGAAAGCAGACGACACAAAAATTTATTTTTAGAAAAATCGCCCAGCATTTTAAGGGTTAATCGATTTATCCTGAACCCGTTTAAACCTAATGATCCAGACGTAGATATTTCATCGTAACACAGTTAGAGTTTAGATCATCCGAGTTATAACCCGTCCGACGCTTCGCGATAGACATAACTGGTGGTACGATTTCCACCCTCAACCAATGAGAGTTTGATATTTATGAAAGATAGTCGTCCGATTGACTTCTGAAATACCGATGGTTCTACATAACTTGACCAACGATGTGAACAGAAAGGTTTTTGGTCTTCCTCCATCAGTTTTGAGTTAGGAACATTAGTATAGATTTAAAATTGTTGACCCGATGTAAAATGATTGATGGAGCAAACAAAACCAACAGTGGGAAGCATGATTGAGACCTTCGTAAGATGGTCTAGTATTTGTCTCTAAAACACAAGACACTGAGGGGGCGCTGAGGAATGGAAGACAAATAGAGAAACCAATGTTTTCATTCCCCTTCGACTGTTACGACCACTTCAATTTCCAAACCAAAAGGAGGTCCAGTACTTTGTGTAAACAAGGGAACAATTGGCGATATTTTTAATAGTACCAACTGAATCTGAGAAGCGTTGTTTACTAACATCAAAAGTATGCATAGTTTGACAACATTTTAATCAAAAATGTCATTTAGAAGCGTTATAGTCTATACAGTAAAGTGAAAAGCGAGTGTACATGAAGAGTATATTATATATAGTTTGACCATATTCTATTCAGAATATCTCCAGTTAGAAGCGTTATATACAGTACATGTAGAGTATGTAGCAGCATCAACCGTGAAAAGCTTCTCCATTTATAAACGTTTTTTTACACTTGGAATGCTGGGTAATTTTCCAAAAATAGATTTCTGTGTCGTCTGCTTCCCAAAACCTTAAATGTTTGCTTAATTTTGATGAGGAAAGATACTCGGAATAGGAAACAGATTAGATCACAGGCCGGCCGCCAAGCTGCTGGTCTGTTATCTAACCTGTTTGCATAAGCATGAAGTCGTTTCCAGCACTATAAAGGCTAAGTTCACATGGGACATGCTGTGGTCGATATAGTTTGGCAAAGACAACTCTCCTTCTATACTGTATATGGTAAGTAGGTCCCAATGGGATTTACTTTATCATTTCAGAAACAACAACTTTTCGGCATTTTTTTTACCGTTCATAATTGGAATAGTTTGCAGGCGACATTTCAAAATGTTATGAAATTGGAAAATAATCTTCTGATAGGGCAGAAAACATTGTTGGAAAAGGAAAAATTGCTCGTAAAGAGCAATTTCTCCTTTTCCAACAATGTTTACTAAAGTCGTCTGCAACAAAGTGGTCAGATATCGTTATTGTTTTGGAAAGGGTTAATCGTTTCAGAAACCTTCGTCTAGTGGTTGTGACAGTGTTTGTAAACAACAGTTAAAACTGTAAAACACATCAAATGGTTATAACGGGACCCTTTAGTCCTTATAGTGCTGGAACCGCCTCCATGCTTATGCAAACAGGTTAGATCCAGGCCAGCCGCAAAGTGAATTGACGGCTGCCCCGTGATCTTACTTGTTTGCTACTCTGAGTATCTTTTCTCATCAGAATTTAGCAGATATATAAGGTCTTCCCATTAACGAATAGATATTAGCAGATATTGAAGGTTTTGGAAAGCAGACGACACAAAAATATACTCTTAGAAAACTATCCAGCATTCTTAGGGTTATTCTCACGCTAAATTCGCTCAAGTTATTTGCAACACTGGTTGGTAAATTGCTGAAGTGTTCGCTTTGTGTATAATAGGAGGATTTGGATTCTATACCCGCATCAGATCATACCACAAACCAAATCCATTACAGAAAAGTAATTCCTCTATAACGTCTCGGGCAATGCGATTATCATTACGAATGTCTATGTACAAAGAAACTTTTTTTTGTCCAGAGTAGTATATTAGAAATATTGTTGGAAGTAATATTTAATCACAATCATAAAGACAAAACAGAATAGATCAAGGCAATCGAGGGAAGTTGTCATTTCCATGCAGATGCAATGAGTTTGCTTTGTTTTCAAATCACGTTAGAATTCCACTACACGCCAGAAAAAGACTTATATTAACCCTATTGGTGCTGGAACCGACTTTATGCTTATACAAACAGGTTAAAACCAGGCCAGCCGTCAATAAATTGGCGGCTGGCCAGGGATCTAACCTGTCTGCTACTCAGAGTATCTTTCATCATCAAACTCAAGCAGATATTTAAGGTTTTGGAAAGCAGACGACACTAAAATCTATTTTTTAGAAAATTACCCAGCATTCTAAGGGTTAAGGAGAGAGATACGAAGCCGTATCAAGAATTGAGACAATGTTCTGTAGTTATCCGGTCGATATGCCTCTCGGAGTGCTTCGTAGAGTCAAATAGTTGATAGTTAGGCGGTTTTCCATTGGGACTTAACCTTGTTACAAATATACTTCGTATTCTAATCGTGTACCAATGAGTGATTTAGCAGACGACTTTTGAAGTTAGGCGCGTAGCTATTTGTACGGCAGTACGCCGAATATGCACATGCGTACAATTGTCCGTACAATTGTCCATAGAAAATGGAAATCTAAGGTGCTCATTCAGCGTTTCGTAGAAATTTCAACTTAGGTGACACTATAAATTTACTAAAATGCCTTATCTACGTCCTTTGAAGTCGTATTAGAATTATGATATATCTTTCAAACCAATTGCTGTATACATGTGTGTGTATATATAATCGGCATATATCTTTTCTGATGTCAGTTGTCACAAAGTCATTGTCACATGGTGTATTCGTATCGCCAACTATCAATTATGTTCGTTTATTGGGAAGCGGTTAGCGGCTTGGAAATATTATGTTGCAGTACAGGTGAGGAAACGTAGACAGTATTGATAGGCGCTTTGACCGTTGCAAGATAACTATGATAATGTTGAAACGGAGTAAAACCTCAACCGCATCCAATTCATATATTGCTGCGATGCATCCTTGCGAGTTTTGACGTCTCTTTTTTAAGATGCCGCTTTGTGAAAGACATCATTCCGCAATTAACCATTTATTGTAAACGTGTGGTATTGTTTACATACGGGACCACCCTTGCGAAGGATTCAAGCATTCTGTTCGTGTATTTCATGTGAGGACAAGAACAACAAATGGCTTTTCGGTAACACAAAGTTGATCTTGAACTTGGTCACGCATTTCAAGAACATTTGCAAAGAATTAGTTTCAAGAACCTGTATTCATGAACTACTTCATGTTCATGAACATGGTCTTAAACTTCACGAACAAGTTCGAGGGCAACTTTGTGATCATGAACGGTAATTTGTTGTTAATGTACTTTCATAAAATTCATAAACAAAGTTCTTGAATCCTTCACTGGGCTTGTTTGTTCATTAGGACGCTGGTGGTGGTGTAAATTGTCAAAGTGATGTGTGATGGTCTACGGCGGGACAAAACAAGATAAATGAGAGTTATTGTGGCAAAAGAATAATTTGCTGTTCATGATTTCTAATGTTTCCTTCTACAAAGGTATCTAAAAGCTTACGTTAACACTGTACTCGATAATACCCTCACGTTATCGTGTCTGCCACAGAAGGCCTAAGAAACCACTATGTCTAAAGGATAAATTGATCATGATGATAAATTTATCATTTTGCCACAGTGTTTTCTTCTCAAATTGATGAAAAAGATAAATTTCTTCTGACTACTTTCGGTCGGTCGCTGTTACTTGCAATTTATGACAAGTCAGGAATTCCCGCAAGGCTCATAGGTGAAATCGCCGGTTTGAGGGAACGGTTAGGGAAAGTGTTTTCGACCGGAAGTTGCGTCAGCGAAGTCGTCTGCCTGTAGCACATGGTGTAGGTAAACGTGTTACCGAATGGCATGCATACAAAACCGACCATAATAAATCACACGTGCACAGCTGGCGTGGGAACGCAATAAATCAAACTTTTTTATGCAGACGTGTTCAGATTTTAATGCGCATGCAGACGACAACTCAATACATTCCTTAACTGTTACTGATCGGTTATCTATGGATAGACGGTTTTTAGCTGCGCGGTGTGATGAAGAACTGTTAAACAAACATTCGTTCCTTTCAGTACTTTGGTAAAAAACTTGGCCCAAAGATAGTAAATTGAGTGCACCTTGCTACCCTAACATAATGGTAGTGGCGATTCACTGTGTTGTTACTCCGTAAATGGATATTGTTTATCTAAAACGTTAAACTGGTTAATTTCAAATCGATTGTTACGGAAGGTTAAAGTTTATCAAATTCACCCTCGATGACTGCTTCTTGGATGTACGACCTGTCCTTGCAAAGATTTGTCGCCTAGTCCCGACATTTTCCCCTCGTCGCTTCGATGTATTACACCCGGGACCCTCGGTAACAGAGGCCGGCGCTCTACCGCTGCACCATCGTCGCCCACTCGTCTTTTGTCTAAGACTAATTTGTGTGATGTTATATTTTATCATTTTATACCATTGGTGACAAGGGGAACTATAATAATCTAAACTTATTTCATACACTTTGAGTCAATAGCTCTCTAGAAGTACATGAAGGCCTACTTCATAAAAGAAGAAAGACGGGTTAGATAAAATGCGTAATTGATAGAGTAGCCAGCAAGCAATAAGATGCATATTTGGTAAATATCAAAACTGTATATCTACATACAGAAAACACAAAGCATGCCATCATTTTCGTATCATGAATGTCTTGTCTTCTAACCGAAGTTGGCCGATATCTATTCGTTATACAGAGTTTTGCAGACTGCAAGGTCAGCATATATGTTAACCCTTATAGTGCTGGAACCGACCTGTTTGCTACTCTGAGTATCTTTCCTCAACAAAATTAAGTAGGTGTTTAAGGGTTTGGAAAGCAGACGACATAACACTAAATCCTTAGAAAATTACTAAGCATTCTACGGGTTATCGCAAACGCATTCACTGTTGTGGATCCAGAAACCTGGTTGGGCAAGGATATTGATGGAAAAGATCTTCATCGATCGCTTAAAGTAGCTTTGTCGCAGATGAGAAAATTTGAGAGATAAGATAAAGTGTGGTTGAAATGATTCAGTGTTTGTACTGCTGCATTATAAACAATCAAAATGTGTTCTTTCAAGCATAATTAATTCGTTCGAGAAGTGTCAATATGTGTACGTATATATACAGAAGGTATGCGGTAGATCTCAAAACCGTCGCAACGCTTCTCTAAATACAAACGAACTAATTGTTTATACACTTTCAAATCTTTAAAGAACTATAGAAACACTTTGTATGTGTTTCTGTTCTCTTAGTTGCTACATTTGTTCATGCAGTATCATTAGAAAAATGTAAGCATAAAGAGAACATTCTTCGTTTAAGTTTTAATTTCATAAATTCCCTAAATTTGTGAACAAGCAGCTTTAATTACTATTAAAAGTGGCACCAACTACCCAACTAACTGACCACTCAGGCAGCAATCCACAGTTGTTTCCATTCGGAATACCTCGGCCATTTGTTGAAATAACCTCGGATGCATTTTGAAAGTAGTCCGGCAACATGGCGGCAACGAAGGGCATGTCCGTTTGTTATCGTATCTACTCGGCAATCCCCAGACAAGCCGGGGAATGACGAGTCGATACGATTGAGAAAATATAAAACACATTAAAAAAACCCCATTCAATTATGATATTTAAGCAATATGTGTGTATTTGCATAAAAACTAGTCCCTGTGTGTAATGTTGTAATAAAGTATGTTATTCGGCGGAAAACAGCAAGATTTCCCCAGGATTTCTGGTGTTTTAATGAACTAACTTCGAGGTATATCTACCGGCTTGTGCCGGGGATTGCCGAGTAGATACCATTGTCGTGTTTTCCTGACGACTTTACCGTCTGTACTGTACCGAAGACCGAACCCAGTCCTTGACAAACCATCAATCTATTGGTAATTGGACCAATCCTGTCTGGCTAGACATGTCTGTCGAACCGCGGGTCTTGTGTGTTGTCCTCATTTCTCACGTTTCACAACTTACCTACATAGAATTCCGGACCGACGGGCAACGTACCGGTGACAATCCGAGCTCATCGAGTTTATCCAATGAAACGCCACTGATATATTAGGTATGCCGTCATATCGTTTTTCGAGAGACTTTCGTAGTGGTTGTTTAAGGCAGGTTGGCGGCTTCAAAGGATGGTTGCTTAACACAAGTTGGACTGTACTTCAAACTTTCCCCTCATTCTACTTCAAACTTTTCCCTCATCTGTGAACAAAAAGCTTTAAATTACACATTGAAATGTATAGATGTGTGTCTATAGTACCTAAAGAAAGACTCACCCCCTATGCTTGAGATGAAGATCGAGGATGTCCAGACAATTCTGTAGTTCTTCGACATATATCGACGTCTTATGAATAATAGACCTGCACATGATCTAATAATCGACGAAAGACCAGATGTTAATTATGTTGCTCCCATAGGGTATATGATGACGTCATGGGATCACGGAAATAGGATGGTCAGAGAGATGAGTTCATTTCCGTGATGATGTCTAGTGCATTTCGGCCGACCGAAATGTATCTAGACCTAGATATCCGTGCTTTTTGGCATATACTAGTAAATGGCGCCTCCATTGTCAACAACCTGAACTCATCGGGTTTATCCGATGGAAACACCTCTGATGAAATATGGAAGCCGCCATATTGTTTCTCGCGAGACTCCCTTCATTGTTCTTTCGTTACTAAATATATATCTTAAATATAAAATTTCAATAATCATTTAATTTGATTAAGAAAACAGCTATGTATCACGCCTTATAATGAAACTATTATTTGAGTCACCGATTAAAAACAATGATCTAAAATGATGGTCACCACCACCATATACATTGTACTACTCGACATGGACGAACATTGAAAATATGTTATTTGCCGGGAACGATTCACCCGAAATGTTGAAACCCTACTCTTACGTACGATGTGTACTTCTCAGATCACGGAAATACCCGAGTAGTTACGATTGTATAGTCTAGTGACCTGACCTGTGAGTTAGGCCTCTATGTTCGAATGACTTGTAAATTTGACTTCAACGGGCCGATGACCTGTTCAATTGACCTTTTTGGTCTGCTGGCCAGTGTTTTTGACCTTAATGGACGGGTGGCCTGTAAATTGGTTCTCTGGTATTTCCTTTGATTCTATTGTATGATGACCTGTGTACTGGCCCTCTATGGTCAATTTACCTGGGCATTGGACCTAAATGATCAAGTAAATGATACATTATGTCT
The DNA here is from genome assembly GCA_947846245.1 of Cerastoderma edule. Classification (NCBI taxonomy): domain Eukaryota; kingdom Metazoa; phylum Mollusca; class Bivalvia; order Cardiida; family Cardiidae; genus Cerastoderma; species Cerastoderma edule. The sequence continues at coordinate 1,427,240 of OX401416.1, forward strand.
CTAAGGTTGAATGACTTATGTATTTGACCTTTATGGTCGCGTGACCTGTAAATTGGCTCTTTATTGTTGGCTGATCTGGGTTTTTTTTTTCAATTGTAGTGTATGGTGTTGACTGCCCCTCTTTGGTCGAGTTACCTTGGCATTTGACCTAAATGATCTATTAAATGACACAATAGTCATCTCGGTGTATTTCACTTCTATGGTCGAGTTGGATGTGCATTGGCTCTCTCTAGCTGAGTGACCAGTTCTTATGGCCGGGAAGCATGTAAATTTATCCTTGAGTAAATGACATTATGCGTCTATGGTCGAATGCGTTTGGTACTTTGTGGTCGATGCCTGTACATTTTCCCTTTAAGATCGAGAGCCTTATGAGTTTTGACTCGGATGACCTTCTACAGTCGGGTATCTTTATTGACTTGTGTATTTGACCGGTATGGTCGACTGTCCTCTGTTTTTGACCCCTCCATCATCACTTCCATCGCATAGCTTAGCCGAGTTCGTGTTTTCATGCGTTGATCTTTTTTTAAAGCAATTGCTTCAGCCGTTTTTGACAATTTTTGACGATTGGTTTTCTTTTATCAGTAACGTCAGACATTACAAAATGAAGAAGAGACACAACTAACACTGCAACACAAAACACTGGGCCAAGCGAGCATACACGCACAAAATCAACGTTGGGTACTTAGATAACTTCCTGGCCTTTCTTAGAAAACATCAATCCAATTACTGTACAGGTCAAAACCGGTTTCGTTGCAGTACTAAATCGGGAACGCGAGCGTTACGCATGAATTATGCACAGTTTATGCCCCTTACTGCTCCCGCGAGCAAGGTGCGATCGAAGCTTCGGCCAAATGGAATTATCGTTTTATTTGGCGTCATCATCCGACTATACATTATTAATGGCGTCTAAGGAATCGTTACCAAGCTCGCTATTGGAATCTGGCATTGTGTTATTGACCCGTACACCCGTATTGGAATTTGTGATCGGTGATTTGGCGGTATGTCTCAAAACATTCATAACGCTGTTAGATTTAACCAATTACTAAATGCTAAATTTCCGACCGTCCCAAATTGAAAGAGTTTGAGACAACATTTCAAAATGTGATAAATCAAAATAATCTTCTGATAGGGCAGAAACCATTGTGGGAAAAGGAGAAATTGCTCGTTACCAATTACCAAACAATAACGACACTTGACCGGTTTGTTGCAGACGACTTTGGAAAACATTGTGGGAAAAGGAGAAATTGCTCTTAACGAGCAATTTCTCCTTTTCCTACAATGTGTTTTACCCTATCAGAAGATTAATTTTCAATTTAAACACATTTTGAAATGTCGTCTGCAAACTCTTTCAGTTTGGGAAAGTCGAAAATATTGCGTTTGGTAAAGGGTTAAACACACACCGAATGAGTGATTACAGGCTCTGTAATATTTAATACGAAACTATTTTATTTCCGATGGCTATTGTCTTTTGCGTTTCATACATACAAATTATGCTGGTCTACAACCAATTGAAGATTCATCTGCACCTCTGGAACACGATCAATATAGCGAGGACATTGTTAAGTTTGTATAGGGTGGATGTGAGCTATATTTCGTCATTTGGTCTGCCAGAATAAACAAGCCATTTTGAACACTGTCCGATGAAACGTTTAAACTTAGCGTTTGTCTTTGATTTATTATGTTTTTGGATTGGGGTTTATGACATCCCGACATTCAGTTAATTATTTTCAAGTTCCTTTCATTGATTTGCAAGTTCTCTACGATGATCTATTTCGGTCAATGACTTCTTTCCTATACGAAAACACAACCCACAAATGGTGGAAGTCAAGTAAACCCATTGATTTTATGAACAATATCCGCAACGAAGCATAGCTAGATATATCAACTTGGTATTCATTGTTCCCGGTGGGGGTTCGATCCTGGTCCGCCGGTACGAGAGGCTAGGACCATAACCACTAGGCTTATATGAGCTAATCCACCATCTGTGCTATAGAGGTGGCTCCGTAATGCAGATGTTAGGTCTCATTTTTATCGAGGTGGTGGCAAGACAGAGTAAATTGGTCAACCTCGCTATCTGTGTTCTCTGGTACTTTGTTGTGGTGAAAGTAGAAGTGTCACCTACCACTTAATCTTATGGTACACCTTTGTGATGCGACGATTTTAAATGTGTAAAATAACCCTTGTAATGATTGGCTATGATATTTTTACCTTTGGCTATGATATGTTTACCTTTGGCTATGATATATTTACCTTTGGCTATGATATGTTTACCTTTGGCTATGATATGTTTACCTTTGGCTATGATATGTTTACCTTTGGCTATGATATGTTTACCTTTGGCTATGATATGTTTTACCTTTGGCTATGATATGTTTACCTTTGGCTATGATATATTTACCTTTGGCTATGATATGTTTACCTTTGGCTATGATATGTTTACCTTTGGCTATGATATGTTTACCTTTGGCTATGATATGTTTACCTTTGGCTATGATATGTTTTACCCTTATAGTGCTGGAATCGACTTCATACTTATGCAAAGAGGTAAGATCCAGGCCAGCCGCCAATTTACTTGGCTGTGATCTGATCTGTTAGCTTCTCTGAGTTTCTTTCCTCATCAAAATTAAGCAGACGGTTAAGGTTTTAAGGTTTTGGAAAGCAGACGACACAAAATCTATTTTGAGAAAATTACCCAGCATTCTAAGGGTTAAGACTTTTCTTTTCATTAACACTCACAATCATTATCTACAGGTCGCATCTGTATATGACATTGAAGCATATGCGGCTTGTAAAATATTTGCCGCCAAGATGTATTTCTTTTATGTCACTTGATATTTTTGCGCAAATAATGAAAATAGACTAGAATAGAATTGTATCGACTTATACGTACTAACACATATCGTCATGCAAATTCATGCATATCTGATATTAAAAAAAAAAATCAAACATATATCAACACGGTTGCATGGAGCATGAATAGCAAAATACCTTGCTCGCTACGATTTATCACCAATACATCAAAACCTTCATATAAAACGTCTGGATTTGACGGTAGACAAGTCAACCATTTACCTAAATGATAGGAGTGGGACAATTTGTTAACGATAACTGAAATTGAAATATAGTTAGAGAATTGTTATATACACCAGTGTTGGGAAATGGAAACATACACGATAAGATTTCTGGGATCGTTTCGTAAAAGGTTAAAGGAACTTTGTTATCATCTAACAGTGGCGTAAACAGGTTTTTTTCAATAAGAATATACCTTTTGTGTCTTACATAGACAGTACAGAGTTTTTCTCTTCCCATGGGGAAACGTCCGTAACTTATTCTCACACATCAGTTGTTGTAATTGGTACACAGTGAAAACAACAACAGACAAATATTCAGTATCAAAAGCGTTTTTTCTTTGTTACCTTATACCAGGCGGGAGGGGGGGATATCACGTGACCGTTGTTTAAGATATTATGTCCGAGCAAGATGGCTGCACCCATGACGGAACATGTATTTTTGCTTTTTTTTTCACCTACTTTTGCGATTGCTCTGCTGAGTGTTAGACGTAACTCCGCTATAAAGCAAAAGTTATCATATACCACCAGACCCGGCAATTTGATGGTCATGCGGGGTACAATGCGACTATCATTGGCAAAAGTAGGCGAAGAACAGCAAAAATACGGTGGCGCTGCCATCTTGTTCGGAATTAAGAACGTAAACATTGGTCATGTTATTTCCCCGCCTGTTATAAGGTAAAGTCTGTTGTGACTGTTGGAAAAGTGTTTGTTTCGTTCTGAGCAATATGCTCTCGTCATAACGGATTTTGCGATTAAGCGTAGATGTAATAAATAACATTACATGTAGCATGTGAGCATTGCTTTTAGGATTGAATTGAATCAGAACATCATTTTTATTGTGAACATTCGTAAGAGATGTTTTGGTAATCTACGACGGCCAGATACTTATACATGTGTGATTATTTCATCTTGAAAAGTTCAATGTGTTAAAGTTAAAACAGCTTATTGTCGAAAAAGGGCCTTCAAATGGCGATATGAATATATCTAACGTATCTGCCTTGTTAGACGGAAACGATAAAATTCATTACTGTTGAGCAAATGATAAAAGCACCAATAGACGATTAGACTCCCGTGATATAGTCAAATTCCAAAGCATGTGAGTCCGAAACTCTGATCCAATTAAGCAGGTTTAACACCTGTATAAACATCGGTCGGAAACGATCTTCTCTTTTAACGGTGGTACAGAAATGCCATGTAAGGTTTTCACCTTTCTCATTATAACAAGTAATTGGTTAGTTATAACGAGTAAGTTTAGACGTTATGACGAGTACGTTGATTAACTAATAATGGCTGACTTGGAATGCATAGATATGAGAACTTTTGTCAATATAAACTTTAACACACAGTGTGTGTTAACTATTTATGATTGAGCACTTTTTGAAAAGACCTTACGATGTGATCATTACTATCATCCATTTTCAGTTCTGATGATACAAAAGAAACCACTATCAGAACGGTCAACTAATCCTTTATGACGAATCAATAATCTCCTTTAAATGACGTGATTATTTTGTTATGCCGACTACTATACATGGTAAAACAATGCATTAAGACGTTAAAACGTGTTAGTAAGTTGTTACAACGAGTGAGAAAGTCGTAATTACGCGTGAGTATTTCGTAATAACGAGTAAGTTAGACGTAATAACGAATAAGAAAGTCGTTATAACGAGTGGATAAGTCGCAATAATAAGTGAGCAGGTCGTAATAACGAGTGATCAAGTCGAAATGACGAGTGAGCAAGTCGAAATGACGAGTGATCAAATTGTAATAACAAGTGAGAAAGTCGTAATAACGAGTGATCAAGTCGTCATAACGAGTGACCAAGTCATAATAACAAATGAGCAAGACGTTATAACGAGTGAGCAAGTCGTTATAACAAGTGATCAAGTCGTAATGACGAGTGATCAAATCGTAATAACGAGTAAGCAAGTAGTAATAACGAATGAGCAAGTCGTCATAATGAGTAAGCAAGTCGTAATTACGAGTGAGCAAGTCGTTATAACAAGTGAGCAAATCGTAGTGAAGAGTGATCAAGTCGTAATAACAAGTGAGCAAGTCGTTATAACAAGTGAGCAAATCGTAACGACGAGTGAAAAAGTCGTAATAACAAGTGAGCAAGTCGTAATAACGAGTGAGCAAGTCGTAATAACGAGTGAAAAAGTCGTAATAACGAGTAAGCAAGTCATAATAACGAGTGAGCGAGTCGAAATGACAAGTGAGCGAGTCGTAATAACGAGTGAGCAAGTAATAATAACGGGTGAGCAAGTCGTAATAACGAGTGAGCAAGTCGTAATAACAAGTGAGCAAGTCGTAATAACGAGTTATCAAGTCGTAATAACAAGTGAGCAAGTCGTAATAACGAGTGAGCAAGTCGTAATAACGAGTTATCAAGTCGTCATAATGAGTTATCAAGTCGTAATAACGAGTGAGCAAGTTGTAATAACGAGTGAGCAAGTCGTAATAACAAGTGAGCAAGTCGTAATAACGAGTGAGTAAGTCATAATAACGAGTGAGCAAGTCGTAATAACGAGAGCAAATCGTCATAACGAGTAAGCAAGTCGTAATAACAAGTTACCAAGACGTAATAACGAGTGAGCAAGTCGTAATAACGAGTAAGCAAGTCGAAATAACAAGAGAGTAAGTCGTAATAACGAGTGAGTAAGTCATAATAACGAGTGAGCAAGTAGTAATAACGAGTGAGAAAATCGTAATAACGAGTAAGCAAGTCGTTATAACAAGTGGGTAAGTCGTAATAACGAGTGAGTAAGTCATAATAACGAGTGAGCAAGTAGTAATAACGAGTGAGAAAATCGTAATAACGAGTAAGCAAGTCGTTATAACAAGTGGGTAAGTCGTAATAACGAGTGAGTAAGTCATAATAACGAGTGAGCAAGTAGTAATAACGAGTGAGAAAATCGTAATAACGAGTAAGCAAGTCGTTATAACAAGTGGGTAAGTCGTAATAACGAGTGAGTAAGTCATAATAACGAGTGAGCAAGTAGTAATAACGAGTGAGAAAATCGTAATAACGAGTAAGCAAGTCGTTATAACAAGTGGGTAAGTCGTAATAACGAGTGAGCAAGTCGTAATAACAAGTCGAGTGAGCAAGTCGTAATAACGAGTGAGCAAGTCGTAATAACGAGTGAGCAAGTCGTAATTGCGAGTGAGCAAGTCGTAATAACGAGTGAGCAAGTCGTAATAACGAGTGAGTAAGTCATAATAACAAGTGAGTAAGTCGTAATAACGAGTGAGCAAGTCGTCATAACGAGTGAGCAAGTCGTTATAACAAGTGATCAAGTCGTAATGAAGAGTGATCAAATCGTTATATCGAGTGAGCAAGTCGTAATAACGAGTGAGCAAGTCCTAATTTAAAAATGAGCAAATCGTAATAACGAGTTACCAAGACGTAATAACGAGTGACCAAGTCGTTATAATGAGTGAGCAAGTCGTAATAACGAGTGAGTTAGTCGTAATAAACAATGAGGAAATCATAACGACGAGTTGGTTAGTCGTAATAACGAGTGAGCAAGTCGTTATAACGAGTGAGTTAGTCGTAATAAACATTGAGGAAAGGAAATCATAACGACGAGTTGGTAAGTCGTAATAACGAGTGATCAAGTCGTAATAACAAGTGAACAATTCGTTATAACAAGTGAGCAAGTCGTTATTACGAGTAAGCAAGTCGTCATAACGAGTGAGCAAGTCGTAATAACGAGTTATCAAGTCGTAATAACAAGTGAGCAAGTCGTAATTATAAGTGAGCAAATCGTAATAACGAGTTACCAAGACGTAATAACGAGTGACCAAGTCGTTATAACGAGTGAGCAAGTCGTAATAACGAGTGAGTTAGTCGCAATAAACAATGAGGAAATCATAACGACGAGTTGGTAAGTCGTAATAACGAGTGAGCAAGTCGTTATAACGAGTGAGCAAGTCGTAATAGATATTGAGGAAAGGAAATATTAACAACGAGTTGGTAAGTCGTAATAACGAGTGAGCAAGTCGTAATAACGAGTGAGTCAGTCGTAATAAACAATGAGGAAAGGAAATCATAACGACGAGTTGGTAAGTCGTAATTACGAGTGAGTAAGACTTTATAACGAGTGAGTCGTAATAACTAGTAAGTCGTTACACACGCAAGTCTCGTCCGTGCCACCGTACTTGTAACAAACACTCTCAGTGAATCCTGGGCAAACATCCGCTTAAGAAACGTCTGTCACTCTGTACATCGGAAGATAATACTCGAACGCCTGTATGGAGTAAAGATCTGTTAAAAGCATGCTAGCGCTCAGAAAAACTGCAAAACTGCGTAATATGAGTAATAAATTATGATAGAATATGTTGAAACAAAGCGAATAACCACAGGATCATGACAATACAACGCCTGTGCTATTTATTATCTATTTTTCGAAGTGCTATTTTCACAAATTTGGCTCCCACCAATTTAATTCTATTGTTTACATCCGAGTAACATCTAAAATAGCAAGGAACGATCACCTGGTTAGAAAAATCATGTGAATATATTGACGAGCATCTAAGTAAGCTGTCTGTCGATAGCCTGTTCAAAATAAAGAATATCATTCCCTTATTTTGTAATCGCTTAAGTGCGATTGAAAGGATAGTCTTGATAGTCTATTCAATGTTTTAAAGGACCAATGGTATTGATACATTTAGGACCAATGGTATTGATACATTTAGGACCAATGGTATTGATACATTTAGGACCAATGGTATTGATACATTTAGCCAATCGTTTTCTATTATCAGATGTATCACGTTGACAATACATTATTTTGTAAATTTATTGTTTAAAATAACGATGTACTGTATTTGTATAAGTCAAATAAAGTTATTCTGATTCTGATTTTGATTCTATTACGCCAACATATGTGTAACAAAGACGTAAGCCATGTACTATTGTGAATGTGTGAGCGCTAGTGGTGCATTCGATACATCGATACGTATCGTATAAAAGTCAAGATGAATTCTTGAATAATTCATCATTAATGAGACGGCATGGTTACGACTCTTTGATGACTGAGGCGAGATGGGACCCAACAGACAGCCAACACATTCGCTTCTAAAGTTATTCACCCTTTATTTATAACCTTTATCAATAACATGCTCACTACGTTTACCGTTGTGAAAAGGTGATAAATCCATGCATCGGTTTGCAGCTCTGACCTTGATATATTTTAATCCCTTACCAAACGCAATATTTTCGTCTGTCCCAAATTGAAAGAGTTTGCAGACGACATTTCAAAATTTGATGAAATTGGAAAACAATCTTTTGATTTGATAGAAAACATTGTTGGAAAGGAGAAATTGCTCGTTACGAGCATTTTCTCCTTTTCACACAATGTTTTCAAGAGTCGTCTGCAAAAAAGTGGTCAAATGTTTTTATTGTTTGGTAATGGGTAAAACAAGAATTTTTAGCATTGATAATAAATGGAATAGAAATAAATAATTACTGTCACTTTCCTATCGTAGACATAACAACAGTATAAATCTAGTTGCTATGTTGTTTGCAATCAAAACATATGAAGTCTGTTATAATGTTTTGCTATTGATTTGATTTTGCAATTTGAAATGTTTGATAGCTGCCTGTACATGTGGGACTGAGGCTTTTGTAACATGATAACGTATTTTTTTATCTTGAATTTACCACCTTAATTATAACACTTTTTGAACAGAATAGAACATTTGGACGTAAGATGTCCAATGTCCTTCTACGTACTTGCGTATCCTTTGATCAAGGGAGAAACAAATGTTTCGATGCTCAGTAATTGGGCGCAAACCTGCTGGTATCAACCCTTATGAACATAGAGATGACATATATGTATTTACCTTGTGTTAACCAGAACCGTGTTAAACGATATTGCAGTTTTCATTTCTTTTTAAAGACCACACACAACACATTGCTTGTGTTTTCATCTTTATATTGAATACTTTAAATGTCATTTTGATATATTGCAACTATATCCTACATTAAGGCTCAGCACGATACTGGCTTGTCTCTTGAATGTTAACTTCTTGTGTACTGATGGGCCATATGGCCTTATGTATCCATAAGTAATCTATATAAGACTTCAAGAAAAAAAACACGAATAACCTCCTTTTTATTCAGTTATCGAAAATCCAATACAAATGGAGAAAGAAGGTTTGTTTAGCTTATTTAAAACATATATCCTTCTTGGAGCCTTTACATCGTCTAAAGTCCATTAAAGGGTTTAAACCCTTATAGTACTAGAACCGACTTCATGCTTATGCAAACAGGTTCGATCCAGGCAAGCCGCCAAGTAAATAGGGGACTGGCCTGTGATCTAACCTATTTGAGTGTCTGGTTATCTTTCCCCCATCAAAATTATGCATATATCTAAGGTTTTGGAAAAGCAGACGACACAAAAATCTATCTTAGAAAATTACCTAGCATTCTAAGGGTAAGCATCCATTTGGGAAGCCTCCAAATCGAAGGCGTCACGAGAGCTTGTTTGAAAATCAATACGACTGGATATACAAACCTACATAAAAAGAAGACCCAATGGTGTATAAAAAACTTATTTTGACACAGATCCAAACTCTAACCCTTATAGTGCTGGAACCGACTTCATGCATATGCAAACAGGTTAGATCCGAGCCAGCCGCCAATTAAATTGGCGGCTGGCCTGTGATCTAACCCTTTTGCTACTCTGAGAGGCTTACCTCAACAAAATTAAACAGATATTAAATGTTTTGGAACGCAGACAATATAAACATCTTTTTTTTTTAGAAAATTACCCAGCATTCTAAGGGCTAACTTACATCAGACGACGTCAACAAATCAATATGAATACAAAGTTTGCACGCCATGCTGCCTGTTTTTGTGCTCTTGGTCTTTTGTTTTTGCTTTTTATTCTAATACTATCTGCTGTAAAATCGTAAAATAATGGAATACTATCACGCATTGCATATTAGTGGTTTTCGATTATCCTTCACCTCGTCGTGGTTATGAGATACGACCAAAAGTAAAGTATTGAAATCACATTTGTTGTAATAGATAGAAAACATTGTGTCAGTTTAGGGTATTTCCCCGGATATATATTAAGGCCCATGAAAGGCATCTAAATAAATGTTTTCTTTTTAAATCATGCAGTGTTTCTAAAAATTCAGCCACACCAGATTTTCGGTTTTCGAATTCAGCAGTTTCGTCGACACAATTTCCCATAATTTAGCCGGCCTATGCCTCTTTCCAATTTAAGGATATAAAGCCCTGCAGAGAGATCGGGCAAACGCACGTTTATCTCTTTTATAAAACAAAGATAGTTGTATTTCGTAATGGTGGACTTGTAAAGAAGATGGAACGTTGGGATTAGGATGGTAAAAAGATAGACGTTGCGCCATTTTAAGAATATTTTGGAGTTAATTTCTAACTTTAAACTCCAACATTATCTTGGTCTGTAACCTTATTTCCCATGTTTAACACGGTTTGATTCTGCTGTAGATCCGAGGAACGCAAATATAGTTTAAAAAATAATGTTAAAATCGGCGTTAAATCACAAACAAACCAAAGGCGTATATGTATATCTGCCTTCAGGCCTCCGTACTATCAATGTTTCCGTGCCGTTTTTCCGTTACTCGGTCGGGGCTGTGAAAATAAATTGGTCGGGCACAAAAACACGTTGAAAGCCGGATCCCTTGACAAGATAGAATCATTTGAAACCATCAGAATCGATTCCATTTGCGAATGTTAACCCATTACCAAACAATAACGACAGTTGACCAGTTTGTTGCAGACGACTCTGGAAAACATTGTGGGGAAAAGGAGAAATTGTTCAGTGCGAGCAATTTCTCCTTTTCCCACAATGTTTTCTGTCCTAACAGAAGATTGTTTTTTCGATTTCATTACATTTTGAAATGTCGTCTGCAAACTCTTTCAATTTGGTACAGTCGAAAAATTTGGCGTTTGGTAAAGGATGAACGGATGTGATCGACAAATCTCTGGTCTGTATTCTGAATCGACTGATGTTGGATGAGACGGAGATGTCATGATGACCGTTGAGGAAAGGTCTGATCGTCTGCTTGTCAGGGTTTAACATCGTATCAACATTGTTTCATTTTTTTTTGGACCCGGCCGTTATAGATGGAAAACGATCGCAAGATGATTTTAGACCGCAAGATTAACGTTTCTGTAAGGCTAGTGAAGCAAAGTAGAACTAATGGCATTCCGTAAGTCATCAGGGAGATTCGTCGACCAAAGACCAGGAAAAGTCCAGGGTACCTTTTTACTAAACAACTTACGAGCAAGATTTGAATAAGTCAAAACTAGTAAACAAGGATATTATCTTAAATTACAATGTGACATGTCATTGTAAGCGTCTCAGAGAGACGATTCGAATGACGTGTCAAATTGCAATACTGCTTATCTCACTATTCAAATAAGTGGGAAGGTTGAATTGAACTTATGTGAATTATTAACGTATAATGCTGGTCTGAACTCAATCCAAGTAAACGCTCATAATTGAACATATTGCCAGATATGGTACATGGAATAATCAGAGGGGTTCCTTAACTATTTTGCGTCCAATTCGTCGAAGGAAAATATAAGGATGTCAGAGGTAAATGGAAAATATATTCGATTAAAACCACACGCTACTATGAACGTGCGACCAATATTACCAACTGCCAGATCGTGCACTTTTCAAAATACACGCTCGTTAAAAGCTGGCCCGAACGGTCCAAACGTAGATATCCCATTCTACATACATTTACAGCTTGTATCATCGGAGTTAGTTACAAGCCGAAATTTACCGATATTGGGAGTGGTTCTCTGTGCGGGCCTAGTGGTTAGAGAACAGGGTACCGTTTTACTAAACAGTTCACGCTTAAGAATTGGGCAAGTCTTAAACAACAATTCCTCTTATCTCAATATTAGGCGAAGCAATATTGCAAAGTAACACATCATTGGAAGCGTCTCTCCGACGCTTCCAATGACGTGTCACTTTGCAATATTGTACTTTCATTGAAGATACTATCCATGTTTATTAGTTATGAGTTACGCAAGTATTTTCCTTATGTTGTTTAGTAAAACGGTATCCTGAACTTGTAATAGCATGCCCCCTCTCCGCGTAGGTCTTATCCTGAACTTGTAATAGCATGCCCCCTCTCCGCGTAGGACTTATCCTGAACTTGTAATAGCATGCCCCCTCTCCGCGTAGGACTTATCCTGAACTTGTAATAGCATGCCCCCTCTCCGCGTAGGTCTTATCCTGAACTTGTAATAGCATGTCCCCTCTCCGCGTAGGTCTTATCCTGAACTTGTAATAGCATGCCCCCTCTCCGCGTAGGTCTGTCTTATCCCGGTAAAGGCATCTGGACTTTCATGAGAGTTAGTCTCCCGTCTGGCTAATGGAATGTCGATGAATGTACCTGACTTGACCAGCCCTTATGGTCAGTTGAGTATGTGATATCCCCATCATTGAGAGTCTGGCATTGTTACATAACAGAAATAAAGTTGAAGGAATATAAAACGCATATAGATAGATAAATAATCCGATTTGGGGATCTCAAAGCGAGGTAATATTTCGTATGGCTCGGTGGTTGTTGGATTGTAACTATGAGGAGCGATATTTGAGTGTCAGAACAAGATGGTCTCGTGTGACGTTCTGGGGACCTGGTTCTACCATTCCTGGGCACCAAGAGATTTCTCGATATCTTACCCTTCTTCCCAATGGATACATCACACACTGGCCTGTCTCATCTGAATGGAATATAGGATGGGAATGGTGAGGTGTTACTCACAATAGACATTTTCAATAAAATGGTCGCACTGCAATACTTGGCAATTAAAGATAAAAGGTAGAAACATGCATTATGAGAAAAACAATGTAAATTTCGTTACAAAGAGATCAATAATTCGGCAGCAATCATGCAATACTACTTGAAATATTTCACCTATCGATTCTAGTGTCCTTTTCTGCAAAAATAGAAATAAAATGTTATTACTACATACAATGACTAGTATAACAATATTGTTCATGGTCGTCATTTTCTTCATAATGCGGTATATTGTGAGCGTGAATCTTCAATGGAGCGATCGATCTGAACTCATCGGGTTTATCCAATGAAAACGCCTCTGAAATAATAGGTATGCTGTCTTATTAACTCTCGCGAGACTTACGCCATTGTACTTTCGTTCCAAATTAAGATCTTAAAAGTGAAATCTATATCGTCGATTAATTTGATAAAGGAAATATATTTATAAAATATATAAGGATATATATCACAACTTTTATTTTCACTTCTACTATTAAAAATGATTTAAAATGATGTTCAACACTTCAATATGCATTGAACTACTTAACATGGACGCTTATATAAAATATGTTAAATGACGGGAACAATTTGCCCCAAAAGTTGTTACCCCTCACTTATATCTGAGGTATATTTCTCATCTCACGGAAATACCCGAGTAGTTCCGATTGGGGAGCAATATGTTATTCCACAATCCTAATTACGTAGGCGGGAAGTCTATACTCACCGGGGTTATCCAATGAAAACACCTCTGATATAATATGGAAGCCGCCATATTGCTTCTTGCAAGAGTACTTTCTTTGTACCTTAGTTTTCAAATGAAAATATCAAATGCTTTATCTAAACAGTCATCTAACTTGATTAAGGAAACAAAAATGTATCAAAAGCTATGATTAAAATGTTCACCATAATGAGAGACCGACCAAACATAATGGTCTTAAAAGATATTCAACATTTCCGTATATATTGAACTACTTAACATGGACACTTAAAGGAAATGTGTTATAAGCCAGGGACGATTTACCCGAAAAAGTGTAACCCTACACTTATATCCGATGTGTATTTCTCAGATTACGAAAATATCCGTGTAGTTCTGATTTATGTATGATGTGTATTTCTCAGATCACGGAAATACAAGAGTTGTAACGATAGGTGGGTAGGGAGACTAGTAGCTGGGCAACGCTTTCATTTTTCCCTTGGATCCGCGATACATTCCCCAGCTCTTATGTCGGTGACCAGTCTCTTCCTGCTCGGATCATTGGCAACAAGCCCGGTGGTTCATTGATGGTCAGTATGTCCATTTGATAAATGTGGTATGGTACGGTGAGGAAGACCAGAACTGAAAGCGAAAGAATCTTCTGTTTGCTACATATGGTTTGATGCGATGAGAAAGTATCGAGTAAAATTAATCCATTAGCAAACAATAGAGACATTTTGCCAGTTTGTTGCAGACGACTCTGGAAAACATTGTAGGAAAATGAGAAATTGCTCTTGACGAGCAATTTCTCCTTTTCCCACAATGTTTTATGCCAAATTAGAATATTATTTTTCAGTTTCATTTCATTATGAATTGTCACCTGAAAACTCTTTCAATTTTGGACGGTCGAAAATTTGGCGTTTGGTAAAGGGTTTAAAGTGTTTTCAATTTTCGCACATATAGTATGGTGTGATGGGAAAATTACCAAACTAAAAACGCAAGCTTTTCTGTTTACTAGGCCTACATGCGGTACCATGCGAAGTTAAATTAGCAAACTGAAAACGCAAGCTTTTATTATTAGCAAGGCCTACATGCGATACCATGCGACGTTAAATTACCAAACTGAAAACACAAGCTTTTCTATTAACTAAGCCTTCATGCGGTACCATGCGAAGTTAAATTACCAAACTGAAAACACAAGCTTTTCTATTAACTAGGCCTACATGCGGTACCATGCGATGTTAAATTACCAAACTGAAAACAAAAGCTTTTCTATTAACAAGGCCTACATGCGGTACCATGTAAAGTTAAATTACCAAACTGAAAACACGAGCTTTTCTATTAACTAGGCCTACATGCGGTACCATGCGAAGTTAAATTACCAAACTGAAAACACAAGCTTTTCTATTAACTAGGCCTACATGCGGTATCATGCGAAGTTAAATTACCAAACTGAAAACACAAGCTTTTCTATTAACAAGGCCTTCATGTGGTACCTTGCGAGGTTAAATTACCAAACTGAAAACACAAGCTTTTCTTTTAACTAGGCCTACATGCGGTACCATGCGAAGTTAAATTACCAAACTGAAAACACAAGCTTTTCTTTTCACTAGGCCTTCATGCGGTACCATGCATTAAATAACCAAACTGAAACACAAGCTTTTCTATTAACTAGGCATACATGCGGTACCATGCGAAGTTGAATTACCAAAATGAAAACACAAGCTTTTCTAATAACTAGGCCTACATGCGGTACCATGCGAAGTTAAATTACCAAAATGAAAACACAAGCTTTTCTATTAATTAGGCCAACATGCGGTACCATGCGAAGTTAAATTACTTAACTGAAAACAAAAGCTTTTCTATTAACAAGGCCTTCATGTGGTACCTTGCGAGGTTAAATTACCAAACTGAAAACACAAGCTTTTCTTTTAACTAGGCCTTCATGCGGTACCATGCATTAAATAACCAAACTGAAACACAAGCTTTTCTATTAACTAGGCATACATGCGGTACCATGCGAAGTTGAATTACCAAAATGAAAACACAAGCTTTTCTAATAACTAGGCCTACATGCGGTACCATGCGAAGTTAAATTACCAAAATGAAAACACAAGCTTTTCTATAAACTAGGCCTACAAGCTGTACCATGCGAAGTTAAATTACCAAAATGAAAACACAAGCTTTTCTATAAACTAGGCCTTCATGCGGTACCATGCGAAGTTAAATTACCAAAATGAAAACACAAGCTTTTCTAATAACTAGGCCTACATGCGGTACCATGCGAAGTTAAATTACCAAAATGAAAACACAAGCTTTTCTATAAACTAGGCCTACAAGCTGTACCATGCGAAGTTAAATTACCAAAATGAAAACACAAGCTTTTCTATAAACTAGGCCTTCATGCGGTACCATGCGAAGTTAAATTACCAAACTGAAAACACAAGCTTTTCTATTAACTAGGCCTACATGCGGTACCATGCGAAGTTAAATTACCAAACTGAAAACACAAGCTTTTCTATTAACTAGGCCTACATGCGGTACCATGCGACGTTAAATTACCAAACTGAAAACACAAGCTTTTCTATTAACTAGGCCTACATGCGGTACCATGCGAAGTTAAATTACCAAACTGAAACACAAGCTTTTCTATTAACTAGGCCTACATGCGGTACCATGCGACGTTAAATTACCAAACTGAAAACAAAAGCTTTTCTATAAACTAGGCCTTCATGCGGTACCATGCGAAGTTAAATTACCAAAATGAAAACACAAGCTTTTCTATTAACTAGGCCTACATGCGGTACCATGCGACGTTAAATTACCAAACTGAAAACACAAGCTTTTCTATTAACTAGGCCTACATGCGGTACCATGCGAAGTTAAATTACCAAACTGAAACACAAGCTTTTCTATTAACTATGCCAACATGCGGTACCATGCAAAGTTAAATTACCAAACTGAAAACACAAGCTTTTCTATTAACTAGGCCTTCATGCGGTACCATGCAAAGTTAAATTACCAAACTGAAAACACAAGCTTTTCTATTAACTAGGCCTTCATGCGGTACCATGCAAAGTTAAATTACAAAACTGAAAACACAAGCTTTTCTATAAACTAGGCCTTCATGCGGTACCATGCGAAGTTAAATTACCAAACTGAAAACACAAGCTTTTCTATTAACTAGGCCTACATGCGGTACCATGCGAAGTTAAATTACCAAAATGAAAACACGAGCTTTTCTATTAACTAGGCCAACATGCGGTACCATGCGAAGTTAAATTACCAAAATGAAAACACAAGCTTTTCTATTAACTACGCCTTCATGCAGTACCATGCTAAGTTAAATTACCAAACTAAAAACACAAGCTTTTCTATTAACTAGGCCTTCATGCGGTACCATGCAAAGTTAAATTACCAAACTGAAAACAAAAGCTTTTCTATTAACTACGCCTTCATGCAGTACCATGCTAAGTTAAATTACCAAACTAAAAACACAAGCTTTTCTATTAACTAGGCCTTCATGCGGTACCATGCAAAGTTAAATTACCAAACTGAAAACACAAGCTTTTCTATTAACTAGGCCTTCATGTGGTACCATGCGAAGTTAAATTACCAAATTGAAAACACAAGCTTTTCTATTAACTAGGCCTACATGCTGTACCATGCGAAGTTAAATTACCAAACTGAAAACAAAAGCTTTTCTATTAACTAGGCCTTCATGCGGTACCATGCGAAGTTAAATTACCAAACTGAAAACACAAGCTTTTCTATAAACTAGGCCTACAAGCTGTACCATGCGACGTTAAATTACCAAACTGAAAACACAAGCTTTTCTATTAACAAGGCCTACATACGGTACCATGCGAAGTTAAATTACCAAAATGAAAACACGAGCTTTTCTATTAACTAGGCCAACATGCGGTACCATGCGAAGTTAAATTACCAAACTGAAAACACAAGCTTTTCTATTAACTAGGCCAACATGCGGTACCATGCGACGTTAAATTACCAAACTGAAAACACAAGCTTTTCTATTAACTAGGCCTTCATGCGGTACCATGCGAAGTTAAATTACCAAACTGAAAACACAAGCTTTTCTATAAACTAGGCCTACAAGCTGTACCATGCGACGTTAAATTACCAAAATGAAAACACAAGCTTTTCTATTAACTAGGCCAACATGCGGTACCATGCGAAGTTAAATTACCAAACTAAAAACACAAGCTTCTCTATTAACTAGGCCTTCATGCGGTACCATGCGAAGTTAAATTACCAAAATGAAAACACAAGCTTTTCTATTAACTAGGCCTACATGCGGTATCATGCGAAGTTAAATTACCAAACTGAAAACACAAGCTTTTCTATTAACAAGGCCTACATGCGGTATCACGCGAAGTTAAATTACCAAACTGAAAACACAAGATTTTCTATTAACTAGGCCTACATACGGTACCATGCGAAGTTAGATTACCAAACTGAAAACAAAAGCTTTTCTATTAACATGCGGTAGCATGCGAAGTTAAATTACCAAACTGAAAACACAAGCTTTTCTATTAACTAGGCCTTCATGCGGTACCATGCGAAGTTAAATTACCAAACTGAAAACACAAGCTTTTATTATTAACAAGGCCTACATGCAGTACCATGCGAAGTTAAATTACCAAACTGAAAACACAAGCTTTTCTATTAACAAGGCCTACATGCAGTACCATGCGAAGTTAAATTACCAAACTGAAAACAAAAGCTTTTCTATTAACTAGGCCTACATGCGGTACCATGCAAAGTTAAATTACCAAACTGAAAACACAAGCTTTTCTATTAACTAGGCCTACATGTGGTACCTTGCGAAGTTAAATTACCAAACTGAAAACACAAGCTTTTCTGTTAACTAGGCCAACATGCGGTACATGCGAAGTTAAATTACCAAACTGAAAACACAAGCTTTTCTATTAACTAGGCCTACATGTGGTACCTGCGAAGTTAAATTACCAAACTGAAACACAAGCTTTTCTATTAACTAGGCCTACATGCACATGCGAAGTTAAATTACCAAACTGAAAACACAAGCTTTTCTATTAACTAGGCCTTCATGCGGTACCATGCGAAGTTAAATTACCAAACTGAAAACACAAGCTTTTCTATTAACTAGGCCTACATGCGGTACCATGCGAAGTTAAATTACCAAACTGAAAACACAAGCTTTTCTATTAACTAGGCCTACATGCGGTACCATGCGAAGTTAAATTACCAAACTGAAAACACAAGCTTTTCTATTAACTAGGCCTTCATGCGGTACCATGCGACGTTAAATTACCAAACTGAAAACACAAGCTTTTCTATAAACTAGGCCTATGCGGTACCATGCGAACCATGCGGCCTACATGTACCATGCGAAAATTACCAAACTGAAAACACAAGCTTTTCTATTAACTAGGCCTACATGCGGTACCATGCGAAGTTAAATTACCAAACTGAAAACACAAGCTTTTCTATTAACTAGGCCTACATGCGGTACCATGCGAAGTTAAATTACCAAACTGAAAACACAAGCTTTTCTATTAACTAAGCCTTCATGCGGTACCATGCGAAGTTAAATTACCAAACTGAAAACACAAGCTTTTCTATTAACTAGGCCTACATACGGTACAATGCGAAGTTAAATTACCAAACTGAAAACAAAAGCTTTTCTATTAACTAGGCCTACATGCGGTACCATGCGAAGTTAAATTACCAAACTGTAAACACAAGCTTTTCTATTAACAAGGCCTACATGCGGTACCATGCGAAGTTAAATCACCAAACTGAAAACACAAGCTTTTCTATTAACTAGGCCTACACGTGGTACCATGCGAAGTTAAATTACCAAACTGAAAACACAAGCTTTTCTATTAACTATGCCAACATGCGGTACCATGCGACGCTAAATTACCAAACTAAAAACACAAGCTTTCCTTTTTACTATGCCTACGTGCGGTACCATGCATTAAATAACCAAATGAAAGCACAACTCGAACACATTCTTATCAAACCAGCCTGGTTCAACAGTTTTTTATCTCTCGAATGCATGGATATATTTTTATAATGGGACTTGAAGACAGAATATGATCCATGTTAACAGTTTACTTACGAAAATGGGTTGATATGTGTCCTTGCATGGCTCAGTGGCTAAGGTGGTGGACTCCGAACACGGAGATCCCGGGTCCGAGACCCACCGCCGCCATTAAGTTTTGTAGGAGTGGCCTTTGGCAAGTCACTTCAGAGCCCTAGCCTAGTACTGGACAAAGACCTAATAAACACAGATAAGCAACTCTGCAAAATACCGTTCTTTCTCGCGTTGACATCTCGTTCGCGAGATTTTGCCTAGCCTGGTGGAGCCTGGCCCGTTCGTTTACCGCGAACTAGGCCTACCGCGGGTAAGCATGGGCATGGACTCCAGGCTAAGCATGGGCCAGGACTCCAGGCTAGTCAGGAATGTCACGGGGAAATTATACGCAGAATTTTGTGAGACTCTTTGCTGTTTCTGATTGCATTGACGGATTTTGATAAAACAAAAAGTTTTTTTTAAAAGAAAAATCATTCCTCGACACGCTGCAGTAGAGGTTTTTTGAGATCCTGTCAATTTTAAGTGACTTTTGGGTGATTTATCGGAGCGGGTGTCAGATCGCCGTTGTATACCTTTTCTCTTATATAGTATATAGAGCATAATATTGGGATATTATCGAAGATTGTTTCAAGCACCTGTGTATGGGACCCGTATGAGACCTGTTTCAGGTAATGACTCTAATATAATCTAAAACTCTAATCTAATGATAACAAATTTGAAAGCAATAACTGGCGTATCACTATCCACAACAAAAATATCAATGACTAATTACCTCCCTTTTCCAAATTAATACGGCAAATTCTTACAACGTATGAATTAAGTTCTAGATTTACTCATAAATATATTTCATTTTAAAAGAATAAAATTAATAAAAAAGACTAATTCCAAACTAGTGAAATTATTAATACTTGAATAAACAAAGTGAACCTTTTTGTAATTTTTTATATAAAGATTATTTGAATATTATTTGTCTTGTTGTTTAACCCTTAAATTTTTAGGACTATCGAAATTGATTTACAATATATACAATTTCGATAGTCACACCAAATATTCACATTTCAAATATCAAACAGACCCGCCGATAATACTACTTCAATGCGGCACAACAATAGAAGTAAAAAGCAAATCGCACGTGCTGAAGGTAAGTAGGCCTACCAGTATGATATCGCAAATTATGATATCAGGATTGCATTTCGAAGCCAAAAATCCGCTGAGATCGGCACTCGTTACATCCGATCATAATGGTAAGGAACAATAAAACGCCAAAAGGGAAGGTTTCTGTGAAACTTTAGCAAATTTCCACCGAAAATCCACCGGCGCCACCCTGGTATAACTCACATATTTTAACACACACAAAAGCAACTTTTCAAATAGAGCGTACGGCAGTGTTATGTATACAAGGAATGGATTGAGATGTCTACTAACAAAAATATATTTTCTAATTGAAGAAAATTATTTTCGGAATTATATTCTTTTACTAACAAGATGCGAAATTACAATGGGCACTTCAATACCAGAGCATCCCCCTTGTGTCGCAACTCTAGCAAATCACCGGGCGCAACATTGCAGACGACACAAAAATCTATTTTCAGAAAAATTATCCAGCATTCTAAGGGTTAAAACCCGCCTGGAAGAATTGTTGAGGAAGTCAGCTATTAAGGGTAATTTCCAAATTAGACTTGAGTAAAACAGTCAAAATACGCTTTGTAATGGTTTTCAAAAGATCTCAGAAAGAACTTTAAACCCCTCATAATTGATGTCATAAAACGTTTATCGGCACTTTAAGCCGTTCGATTTTAATTTCTTAAATATAGGATTCTACTTCAACCCTTTATACACAGACGATATAGAAAAGTTTACATTAAGTGACTTCTTAACATACGATTAATGTTTATCACCCTTTATGAGCAATAGTTTGATTTTATTGTGGGGGTAGGTCGTCTTTAGATGTTTCCGAGAGTGACGGGTAGCGAAAGCCAGTTCTGAAGATTAATAATGAATATTGACAAGGATCGAACCAAGAAGTCATATCTTGTAATCTCCGATACTTATCAATTCACCAAAAAACATATTGTAGCTGCGTTATTTAGAAACGGGGGGCTAGTGGCCGGGTGATAAGAGTACAGAACTTGATGTGACTAAGCCACTTTCCACGTGGGTTTAACCCATTACCAAACAATAAGGACATTTATCCAGTTGGTGACGGACGACTCTGGAAAACAGTTTAAGAAAAGGAGAAATTGCTCGTAACGAGCAACCTTTCCTTCTCCCACAATATTTTCTGTCCCTTCCGGTGATTATTTTCCAATTTTATCACATTTTGACATGGCGTCTGGAAACTCTTTCAACTTGAGATAGTCTTAAGTTTGGCGTTTGGTAAAGGGTTAAGCTTCTCTCCACGTGGGTTCAAATCAGCACGGCTTGTAAACGTCGAACCGCACCACCATTATGCAGACGACAAAAGTTAGTTGCACATCTTCCGGTTTAGCGTTTTAGTGTGATTTTCATTATTTTCTGCATTTTCAGTTTCAGTTGTCACAAGCAATCGTTCCTTTTGCCACAAGGCTTTTTCAATTCATTCACATATCACAACAGCAGAACTGAAATATTTTTCACACGTTTACAAAGCTTTTCTAAAGTCGTCTGCATCGAGGCTAAAGAATCTTGTCTCCGTGTGGTCAAGAGTTACAGCAGCGCAAAACAATTCAATGACATAATGTAGGCTACTTTAAGTCCCGCGCTGTTAACATTTAAGAGTATTGTTCTAGTACAGCAATCGTATCTACATTTTCCCATTTCAAAGAAATAAACCTCTCAAATCAATAGGAGAGATCTCAGAGTTCACAATGTATAACATCATGCTACTGGTTAGACTGGGAACCGGTCTCTCTATCGAATAAACAGACAAGTATGGTACAAATCTACAAGGCAGAAATCTGGCTGGTAACGGAAGGCACGAAAAACAGCACGCTGTCCTTAGAGATGAACGTTTGCCAAATCAAACGAACGGTTGGTCGTGAGACGAAGATTCTTTCACGGAAAGACCTCTACTACGCGAAATCTGGTTGTCCGAAGGAGGTCCTCACCGTTTCTATAAATAGTGCCAATCATTTATATGTACCGTAAACCAATTAAACCAGCTGGAACGGTGCCATATTTAGGGCATAATCCAAAAGTAGGTTCAATTTCGCCAAATCAGCTGATTTTACAACTTTCAATTTTGAGCTGTAACCCTCTTAAATTGTATTATGGGTTATTCTGTCTTCTAACAAGCAACTACGATATTTGGAATATCAGAAATTAACACGTTATCAAAGTCATGTTTTATCACTAATTGTATGTGTTGTGTTTTAGATAGATGCACCTTACAAAGAGGTATTCTGCGTGATAGAAATGTTTGCTTGAAGAACCAATCACTACTAATCATACTATCATATTGCATCAACGAATGCAAATGTTTTCTGGTTAGGATCAGTCACCAAAAACGTTCGTATGTAATGACAAATGAAATAATATAGCACATTCGGGTAAGGTTAGACAAGTATATTCTTTATACATATATCTATTCAGTGGGTCATGTGCGAAACCTTGAATAAGACAAACACCAAACAAAGTAAACCAAACGTAAATAGATCGGTGTTTGCATCAATTTTATTGTAGTCCTTATTTGTCCTCAATGTAAATTTTCTAATAAGAAAAGGTTTTGATTTCTACTTTGTACATGTACACATAAACCTATATGTATACGTTGCTAGCTTGGCTTTACCATCTACCTTTAAAAATGTATATTGTAAATAATATTAAGAATATCATATGAATAATCTGAGTAACATATAAATTGGGGATGTTTTGTTTTTAGTTTAAACATATCTTATTCAAGAAATGAACACCATTTTATACATTACAACTAACTAAGTGAAATAAACTTATTTTGACTTTAGTGTTCTTAGAGAGGATCATTGGCTTGACTTGAAATAATGTTCCCTTTTGGGGTTAAGTAACCAAACAGGAATCTTAATCTTAGATCAGATCAGATCTAAAACGCTATCAAAGACTAGTTTGTTTCGCCATTTTTGATAACAATACAATCAATCACTCATTTTTATTCAGCAGCAACAATAATACTTCTCACCTGACAGCTGAAATGGTTTGAAAGTTGTCATTTTCATTGAAAACTAAGAATTAAAAATGATTTAAAACAACGGAAAGGCAATCAAAACCATTATGCCTGGTGTTAGAAAACAATTTGATGGCAATGGATGTTTACAAACACCAGCCATGATGGTGTTGATCGTCTTTCAGTTGTTTTACACCATTAAACCTTTATTTTGTAATGTAGGCCGCCGGCACATAATACACAATTTATATTCAATATATTAACATGCATGCGTGACAACACAATGATTTATTTTCCTTACGTCTGATAACGAAGAAGATAAATGACTTTCAGTTATATAATGCGACAAGCATTTGATCAAACCCAGTCTTATCATTTCTTTTACCAGGATTTGGATTAACTTTCGGTCATTATGCCTTTGCGAAATGACCAGAGACAAAACATCAAATGGTTCACCGAACCATTTGGTGTTTTGTCTTTGGCCATTTGCCCCTATGCACGAATTTGGATTTCAGCCAGTTTGCTCCCAGATGGTTCCCGCCAAAACTGGCTAGCTCAAATAGTACCAGATATAAACGTAGCTTGGCTAGGAACCAATCGGATTCCCAAATGGCATTTTAGCAGGTTCCATATACGGCATCTCGCCATCGCTGATTACCCACGTGGTTTCCAATTAATGCCTCTATAAACTAGACAGCGGCTCTCACAGAGGCTCTTACCCGCTGTTTAAACGTCATGCGACTTGAGAAAGGCGGTAAAATGTTTGACTGTACATACTTTTAGACTATCCAGAATTAGGATAACTCAAAGATATAATAAACATATTAGATGCATATTTTCGAACGTTGCAAAATACCTAAACCGAATCCACAAAAAGAATTTAAAAATGACACAGTGTAAATTGGTACACTTTACTTGACTGATCCTGTCAGTTTCTTCACAATCGTTCTTAATACATCAAATTCTTTACATCATCTCGATGGATAATTAAAGATGTATCTATAGTGTAAGTCTGCTTATCATGATTGTCTATTAGGTCTTTGGCTAACTTAACTGTAAACAACAAAGGGATTAGAGCGGAAGAAACGTTCTGATCACTTTTGCAATATAATAATACATGATATGATCCAAGTTATATTGCCAAAAGTATATATACTACTAACAACAGCAAAGTTAATGTATTTTATACCTCTCGTTAATGTATGTTATATCTGTCGTTAATGTATGTTATATCTCTCGTTAATGTATGTTATATCTCTCGTTAATGTATGTTATATCTCTCGTTAATGTATGTTATATCTCTCGTTAATGTATGTTATATCTCTCGTAAATGTATGTTATATCTCTCGTTAATGTATGTTATATCTCTCGTTAATGTATGTTATATCTCTCGTTTATGTATGTTATATCTCTCGTTAATGTATGTTATATCTCTCGTAAATGTATGTTATATCTCTCGTTAATGTATGTTATATCTCTCGTTTATGTATGTTATATCTCTCGTTAATTTATGTTATATCTCTCGTTAATGTATGTTATATCTCTCGTTAATGTATGTTATATCTCTCGTTAATGTATGTTATATATCTCGTTAATGTATGTTATATCTCTCGTTAATGTATGTTATATCTCTCGTTAATGTATGTTATATCATTCGTTAATGTATGTTATATCATTCGTTAATGTATGTTATATCTCTCGTTAATGTATGTTATATCTCTCGTTAATTTATGTTATATATCTCGTTAATGTATGTTATACCTCTCGTTAATGTATGTTATATCATTCGTTAATGTATGTTATACCTCTCGTTAATGTATGTTATATCTCTCGAAATGATCAATCATGATAAACCGACTTACAATACAGTTACATTTTTAATTATACATAGAGATGATTAAAAGGATGACATCAATTGGATGGAATAAGAAAGATTGTGAAGAAAGTGACAGGGTTTTCAAGTAAAGGGTGCCAATGTACCCTATGTCATTTTCAATACTTTCAGTGGATTCTGTATAGGAATTTGGCAACGTCCGAGAATATGCATCTGATATGACACATGCGTAAGAGAGCAATGATACGTTCTTTCTTTTAACCCATTACCAAACGCCAAAATGTTCGACTGTCCCAAATTGAAAGAGTTTGCAGACGACATTTCAAATTGTGAAGAAATTGGAAAATACTCTTCTGAAGGGGCAGAAAACATTGTGGAAAAAGGAAAAATTGCTCGTTACGAGCAATTTTTCCTTTTTCCACAATGTTTTCCAGAGTAGTCTGCAACAAAATGGTCAAATGTCGTTATTGTTTGGTAATGGGTTAAAACATTCAATCTTTGACGCCTTTTGTGATGCAGCTTATGTACTCGATATTGTAAAAGCAATTATTTTATCTAAATTGTTTCAATGTCCATGCTGGTTTAGTATTTTTATGGTTTTTGTTTGCCAACTTCATTCATGTAGTTTTAGTTTCAATGAGAAAATTAAAGGGAGGTAATTAATATGAAATAAAGAACATAATTGTTGATATTCATTTTATAAATATAAATTCAAAATCAGTCAAATTTTGAAGATTGGCTCGGTGCATGCCTTTGAAATGATAGATATTTTGTGAATTACATTTCAACTTAGTTTTTAACCAAAGCAATTGTCAGTTTTTCATTAGTCAGGACTTACATTAACCAAACGAAACCCATACAAGTATAGTGCAGTTAATAAGAATAACGCAAAATGCTATTGACTTGTAAATTTGTAGGTAGTTGTACCACGTATACGCATGTCCAAACGCATGCAAGCGGAATCGATTTAATTTCGAGTTAAGTAGATGCCGTATTAACGCGAAAATGGCATTTATATGTTCTAATTTGCTTTAATGCATGCACAATACAATAGGCACTGTACCTTGTTCAAGTGCACTTCTTTTCATCTTTTTAAAGCGACTTATTTTGTTCGCTTCAAATTGATAACGCTCGAAGACAACAATTGATAATGCAATATATCCGAATGAGTGTAGACCTAAGGATAATCATTTAACCCTTTACCAAACGCCAAATTTTCGACTGTCCCAAATTCAAAGAGTTTGCAGACGAAATTTCAGAATGTGATGAAATTAAAAACTAACCATCCGATAGGGCAAAAAACATTTTGATAAAAGGAGAAATGCTCGTTATGAGCAATTTCTCCTTTTCCAACAATGTTTTCCAAAGTCGTCTGCAGCAAACTGGTCAAATGTCGTTATAGTTTGGTAATGGGTTAGAAGACATCGTACCGTCTCTTTCCCAGCAACAATCCTTTTCCTACCAGAGAAGTTCATTAAAAAACATTACGACAGTTTTAACTGTCGTTTGCGATCTTTTCCAAATCGTATGTCTTTTTAAATTTTTGTAATGGTCTATATTAAATGAATTAGATGATAAATCCACAGTGTGAAAGAAATTGCTTTCTTTATAATGTTAGTTAAAACTAACTTTAGCAAACTGAAAGAAAGGAAAGTCACTTAGGCAAATTGATATATTACATGATTTTATCATTTATTCATTTATATATATATGGGTTTTTACATCGCGTAAACATTATTTCAGTTACGTTGCGATACCCGACTCTTATTGATGAAAAAATGCACCATACTCAACTGGCCATAGAATGGTCAAGCCGGATAGAATCACCGACATTTTGTAAGTCAGTCGGCGGACCACCTTTCATGAAAATCCAAATGTCGTCACAAATGATATTTCAAGTTCTGTGTTCTTACCATTCGACCATGGCAGTGTCCTAGTATACTTTATGTTAACTTTGAGTCTTTGAGTATTTCTCCTTTTGGTCATAAAGTTCTCTTAACATTTTCGCCGGTGCGTCAAACGAGTACGTATGAATTAATAAGTGAATAAAGAGTTAACAGTATAATGGACATCTTTCGCAATGGTTCATGGCAGCTCTATATTGATTTGGAGGCTTTTTGGCGCCTTTATGTACGACATAAACTTTCTCGCATTTTCACTTAAACCACATTGCCAATACAGTATACCATGTTTTAATGACATGACAGCAAACGCCTTTTGAAAACATCGAAACAATGAACTTTCTCAATAAAGCTAAATTCCTCCTTTGGGCAGGCAATGGCTTTTGAAAGTACAATGTTTTAACAGAATATGTTTAATATGAGCGAATATTTCAATCAAAAGTTTTTTCTCTTCATCATTGTTGTTTCCAGAAAGGGTTGACAACGGCAGGGAATGAAAATTCAAAAAGTACTATTTATCGATGTTATATATAAGATTTGCTTCCTGAAGAACGGGGCCATGGGATTTATCATCGCCATTTTAGTTAAAACTGTGGCTTGGAAAAGTAGTTCAATGAACTGGTAATTTTTATCAAATTAGTAAGCATGGTAGGAAAGTATGACATAAAAAGAACGGATGTTGACCAAACGTTTCTATATATTCCCAGCTCATAGTTTTGTCTGATATAGATATGTTGAATTGTTTTCGAGTTTGATACTACTATAAAGTAAAAAGGACAAAGAATGTAAACGTAGTTTTAAATATTGCTCATACCAATTAGCTGATTATGTAATGACATTCGAAAAAGAAGGTATTGTACCTAAAAAGCAAACTTTTATATTTAATCGGCTTGTTTAATGTTATATTATGGTAATTCTTGTTTATTTAATTACGAGAAGAGCAATAATTGTTCTAAAACATCTGGATATTTTACCAATATGGTGCTGGATAAGTTCTCTGCATATTGGATGTAGTTCATTCTTTATATTAACCCTTATGTTGCTTGAACTGACTTCATGCTTATGAAAACAGGTGAGATCCAGGTCAGCCGCCAAGTAAATAAGTGACTGGCCTGTGACCTTATCCGTTTGCTACTCTGATAATCAATTCTTATCAAAATTAAGCAGATATTGAAGGTTTTGAAAAGCAGACGACACAAGAATATTTTCTTAGAACATTTCCCAGCATTCTAAGTGTTAAAGATATTCTCTTTAATAGGAGTATACATGGGAAACAGTTTCGACAAAAATAGAAATCGTTTGGTTGGTTTAAAGGTGATTGTTCACAAATGTGAGAACATTTGGAAGATGACAATTTATTTCTTTAAAACTGTACACCAGCTGTATAGTTATATGATAAGACATTGGAAGCGAATTTAGATTGTGTTTAACATTTTAAAGTGTGTATCCAATGAAAAATATGTATTTTGATCTAAAAGTTCGGCATTACTTTTGAGATCTACCGCATACAAACTGTGCATTCTTAGATAATTTTACGCTTCTTGAATAAATTATGCATTTAATAGCTACTTTCAATTATTCATCAACCAACAAATATAAAAAATATATCAAAAAAATAATTAAAAGCTGTAATGATGAAACGTTTTATTTTGATGTATATGTATATGTATATGGGTTTTACATCACATCAACATTATGTCAGTTATGTAGCGATGCCCGACTTTTAATGATGGAGGAAGACCCCATACTCAACTGCCCGTAGGGGCTGGTCAAGGTGGGTAGAACAATCTGCATTCCGTAAGTCAGTCGGAAGACTGCCTCTCATGAAAATCCATACCTCTCTCAGGATTTGAACCCACGCGGAGAGGGGCCATGTGATTACAAGTTCTGTACTCTAACGACTAGGCCACGGAGGTCCCTTGTTTTATTTTGACCCTGTGAACAAGCATTTGTAAGGGTCAGGTGATTCACGCTGGTTTGATTAACCCATCACTACACAATAACGACATTTGACCACTTTGTTGCAGACAACTCTGTAAACAATGTGGGAAAAATTTCTCCTTTTCCCAAAATGTTTTCTACTCTATCAGAAGATGACTTTCCAATTTCATCCCATTTTGAAATGTCGTCTGCAAACTCTTTCAATTTGGGCAGTCGAAAATTTGCGTTTGGTAAAGGGTTAATTGTGCTATCAATAGCACAACAATATAAAACCTTTTTTTTTCAACGATATTTTATTTTGACTTTAACACTCTCTCTTCTGTGAACCCGAACCTAAAAACTTGTTTATTGGACATCGATTGTGAAACAAACTTTAATAACCTAGATCAACCATTCTCGATTCTACCATATAGAAGAAGCATAACGCGTACTCGCGCCGATTTGTGGGTTTGTCTTGACATTTTCGCCTCGTAGCTAACGTGGATCGAACACGGGACGCTTGGTACCAGAAGTCGATGTGTTGTTGTAAAAAAAAGAACGCCATACACATCTACAGTTCATGCAAAGATTGATCGTAGATGTTTACTTCGTGGTTGTTAACTTTAACTGCATGTGGGGACCTCATAAAACCGTCTTATATTTACATGAATTGATCAAAGATGGCTGCCAGCCAAATGGTATGAGGTCTAAAATCGAAAGACAACGCTACGCACGAATATTCTGAGGCTAGGGAAAGATCCTCCTTATTCCCAGAGGCGACAAATTCGACGTTCAACCCTTTACCCAACGCCAATATTTTCGACTGTCCCAAATTGAAAGAGTTTGCAGACGACATTTCAAAATGTGATGTAAGTGAAAAGTAATCTACTGATAGAGTAGAAAACATTGTGGGAAAAGGAGAAACTGCTCGTTACGAGCAATTTCTCCTTTTCCCACAATGTTTTCCAGAGTCGTCTGCAACAAACTGGTTAAATGTCGTTTTTGTTTGCAAATTGGTTATACCATTGCTCTATGTTTATCCACGCATACATTCGTTCTCTAACGAAGGCTCATTGAAACATAGCTACAGCAAACGAAGCCCGAAACGAAAACATTGTGCCAAAGGAAGTATTCTTTCGAATGCCTTTGTCACAGTGCATTCAAATATCACATGTTGTGAATACGTTTAAAATTTCTCCTTGTAAGGATATGTGTTTTGCATTTAAATAAGATCGCCAGTTATACTGAACAGACTATGAGTTTTGAGAAGGAGAACGAGTGGCATACGATGGCATAAACAAGCAAGGTTCGGAATAGACGCCTAAGACCGTAACTTCCTAGAACAGGGGTCTCGTTTATAGCTTATAAGTGTTCTTTATAATGTCTTTGTCGAGACGAGTTAATTGAGTACAAACACCAAAGGTTTTAGATAATCAACAGACAGATTTGGTGGAATATGTGTCCAGAACCTTATTGACCTTTGTAGAATTGACATCCCTATCCAGGTTTTTGTCAACAGGTCGAGTTAAAATTTGTTAAAGCTTTAAGTTATGCCCGTTTTATAGAAAAGTATTTGTCGTCTGCACACTTTTTCAATTCTTTCCACTCGCATATGGGATATAGTTCATTCTTCACATTGATCCTTATGGTGCTGGAACTAACTTTATTCTTCTGCAAACAGGTGAGATCCAAGTAAATTGGCGGCTGGCCTATGATCTTACCTGTTGCTAATTCTTTCCACTCGCAACAAATTGGTAAATATGAGTTTGATACCAACTTTGTAGCATACGATATAGTGTTACGTCTGGAATATCCGTCTGCCAATCTGTTATTAGTATCGACTTGGGATGGTTAAACCCATTGCTGATCAATTGAAAAATATATCACCATGTCTGAAAGGTAAATTATAAACAATAAACATTGAACAATCGATTCCCAACGTCAGTTTGAAGCGGTCATATACAATGGCAATGGCTTTGGCTTCGATGGTACAGATTTCGGAAAAATCACGAAATGTCTAAAAACTTACAATATAAGAAAACTCTTCAATTGGCTGCTTTTGATATCTATGTAAGGATATCATGCTGGTGAGTGAGTAATATCGAGTGTTTCACCTTGGTGTCCGATCAATGTGTGATCGAGTCTGTGAAGCTGGAGAAGCACAGAGCGCAGAACATTCAGTAGAACAGACAGAACCGAGGATTCTCAGACCTTGAATGTTCTTAGTCTTTCCGTATCTGTATTTTCTATTTAGCCAAGCACTACCACGAAAGACGTCTGGGAGAGTGTCAAAATCTCCTCGATCAATCAGACAAGAGGCGCTTGTTCGATATACAATTCTGCTCCTTTTCCTCCCTGTATGGAAATATGTAACCGGCCCACTTTGAAAGTGTCTGCAGACGATTAAACTGATAAAAAACAAACCGAATTTTCTTGACGATACAGGGAAGAAATCATTCGGACAGAAGGAAACACTGCACATTACGTACAATTTATAGTTATGTTGGTACATAATTCTTCTGTTGCACTTGTTATGAAATGAGGTGATATAGATTCAGACTTTTACTATAGTAGTGACGTCTAATGGCGTCGTATATTTTCACGTAATAAACGCATGGATCTACGTGTGTATATCAGGGATCTAAAAATAAAATATAGAAGTACATAAAAAAAGGGAAACCATGCTGAATCGGCTCAGTTAAGCATTTTTGGTATTGCCCAAGGACAACACTAAAAGTGCTGGAACCGATTTCATTCCTATGCAAACGCTTTAGATCCAGGCCAACCGCCAAGTAAATTGTCCGCCAAGTAAATTGGCGCCTGGCCTGACCTGTGATCTAACCTGTTTGCTACTTTGAGAATATTGCCTCATCAAAAGTGAGCAGATATTTAAGGTTTTGGAAAGCAGATGACAAAAAGTTCTATTTTTAGAAAATTACCCATCATTTTTAGGGTTAAACAAGGATATTTTACATACGAGGAAAAAAAACAATAGATTCTACATTTAGTTATGTCCCCATGTTATGCTTTTTTGTTTTATGATGCCCTTCACAAGTCCATATGCTACAACTAGTTTGTATTGTCTGAAATGGTAAAAACCTGGTTTCCAAGATAAAGACAATTCCAATTCTAAATAAAAATTTGATTTGCTGTCCCAAAACATGTATGCCAAGATACACCTAAGAAGCTTAGGCAAAATTCTCATGGGGGTATACACAGGACCCCTAAATGCTTCTAAAGGTGCCAACACTTTCATATTTGACGGTCCAATTGTTCAGTTCCCAAACTTACATTCTCTGCTGCCAAAATATGCTGTCTATAATCCTCGTTACCATGGCAATATTAAAGGCGCCACGTTCTCAGTGTCTAAACTTATCCAACTCTGTGAACCGAACCAGATCAATATAGCTCGTTTCGAGACATTTTGTCTAAAAATAGATTAGAGAGGATTTCTCGTCCTCCTCCAATTAAAATCAATGAGCTATTTTTAACCCCATTCTTCTCCACGATGAGTACTATTACACACATTTGCGGGGAAACGTTTTCGGGGAAAACCGTGCGTTAGAATTCTAGGAGCGAAATTACGTCATTTAAAAAAGCAATCGGAACTACTCGGGTATTTCTGTGAGCAGAAAAATACGTTTTCATTGAATGAACCCGCTGATTTCAGATTGCTTAAAGAAAAGACGTAATATACATGTACGTATACACTTTAAAGAACGTCAAAATGTCGTTTACGTCCACTTGTTAAATCACGGGTCGTCATCAGGAACTGGCTTAATTATTGTGTTGAACATGCAACACAACTCAGAGATCTTAAAACGTTACACACTAAGAGGTGCGACGCCATACAAAGTGTCAAAACGCCGTATACGTTAGTTTGATAAATCATGTTTCCAATGAAATACTAAAAGCGTCGTTAGAGACTCGCTTATGTATTGTGTCGCACTTGCAACATGGCTCAGAGATAATGAAACTTTACATACAAAGATCAAAAACTTCGTAAAAAAAGCGAGAACATAAACAAAGTGTCAGAACACCGAATACATTAGTTTGATAAATCGTGTGTCCAATGAAATACTAAAACGGTCTTCATGGACTGGATAAGGTATTGTGTCGAACAAGCGACATGGTCCAAAAATTGTAAAACTTAGGACACTAAGAAGAGAAATTCTGTAAGAGTTGCAAGACCACAAAAAAAGTGTCAAAACGTCGTATACATGTACGTTAGTTTGATAAATCGCAGGACCAATGAAACACTAAAAGCCTCGTCAGGATCATTACTAAACACTAAAAGGGTCTCCAAGGACTGGATAAGGTACGGTGTTGAACAAGCGACATGTCCCAGAGATTATAAAACTTGTCTCATTAAGAGGAGGAACACATAGGGTTTGATCTGACTTTGAATGTTCTCTATCTGGATTATGACCAATTTAAGTCAAGAAAAAAAGATAAAAAAATTGAGGTGCAAAATGATTGAAGAAATCCGATGAGTTAAATCATAATACATTTGATTTCATCTTAAGCTAAAGAAACGCGTCAATTTATTCAACACTTACCAATTGCCTTTTCGTTCAAGGACATCGATATGACATCAGAACCTCTCAACTGCCTTACAAAAACACAATTTGTAAGACTGCATATCTTTAGAATTATGTAAGCTAGTTCTCAAGCTCTTCAAGCACAGTATCGGGGAATCATTTTGATAAAAATGAAAAGTTTCTCGAGACGAGCAACTACTCATTTTAAAAATCTTGATTTCGACCCATCTTACCCAAAGGTACTGTTGTTTTTCAATAGATTTCAATTCAAATCTAGCATTATATTGACATATAAACTAAACAGTTCGTCGTCAAAATTTATACATCATTCAAACTATCGGACATAGTGATTTTTTACCTGAAGAAAAAAAGTGTTATTATTTTTTGTCTACATTTGTTTTTCAGTCGCAATTTGCTGATTGAATAAATTTATTTTAACTCATTTCTAGCATCTTATCGACATCAAAAACCAAACAGTTTGTCGTACAAATATATACATCATTCAGACATGGTGACACGAAATCAGCACCCAAATATAGGAGAAATGTAACAACCGCATTCGTGTAATATGGAGTAGCGGGCCATGCGTTTTGTGTGTTTCTTCCCTTCGTTATACAATCATGCTGTCTTGTTACCGTATTCCCTCATTCGGTGCCAATAAAATCGGTAAATCCTTAATCATATTTCATCTTAAGAAATCAAAGGTCGTGAATCATAAACCCATTAGCGCTAATTACCGACGAAGTGTTTTACCTCATAAGCGTACATCAACGCTTTACCAAACGCCAAATTTTCGACTGTCCCAAATTGAAAGAGTTTGCAGACGACATTTCAAAATATGATAAACTTAGAAAATAATCTTCTGATTGGGCAGAAAACATTGTGGGAACAGGAGGAATTGCTCTTAAAAAACAATTTCTTCTTTTCCTACAATGTTTTGCTGTGTCGTTTGCAACCAACTGGTCAAACAGCGTTTTTGTTTGGTAATGGGTTAACGCTTTTATATTTGCAGACGACTGTTTGTATCTAAGAGAAACAAAGTTTATTGAAAATAATGATGATTTTGAAATCTCATGAGTCCAATTAGTCTTAAGAATATTGGGCTGAAAAGGGGAAAGAGTTCATCTTGAGCAAATTCTCGTTTTGCACATGTTCTTTTTTTCTTCAAAATCATTTCTCTTAAAACTATGATAACATCGTCTGGTAGGGGAATCAACAGAGTAGAAAGTTCGTAAAACGTAAGATTGGCACATATTTGCAAGTAATTGATAACGTTCTTTTTTCGTTAATTCTAAGCTTATACGAAAATGAAATAAGATAATTGCGTAAAAGTGTTCTAAGGATAAATATTCAGTTATTTTTCATGTGATACGGACTTATTCCAGTTCGCTATACGAGTTCACACGTTGAAGATAAACACGTTTTTAAAGGAACAAAACGCAGGTATTGCACATGGTACACAGTCTTCTTTTGCAATGTTTCTTAATATCATTACACCAAAGCTTGGGATGAATTATATTTATCTAAAAAAATGAAAACCCGCTTTTTTATAGCTGCAGTTTCCGAGAGTCTGCGGTTTAAAGACGAAAACTGAAATCGACTTAGAACTTACTATAATAAACCCTAGGAGGTACTGCATATAGATGTAATTTAAAACCTCTGTTTATCTTTATGATGTGGTATTGTATTACATATTTATATTCTCTAAATAGATTCAAAAGTCGTAGGCAACATGAACTCGTTGGGTAAATGGGTACTATGTACAAGTCCCTTACTGCATAATAACCCAATTCCGTTGCAAGAGTTTTAGAAAACATTTTGACGAAAGGATAAATAACTCCTGGTGAGAAATTTATCCATATATCACTATGGTTTCTCTAAAATGTTATGCATATTTTTTTTTTCATGCTATTTTTCATTTTTGTTTGGTGTAACTATCAGTTTGAACTGGTCAAAGTTTGCCATATGGGAGAATGGGTGTAACTTATGACCAAACAATAACAACATTTGACCACTTTGTTGCAGAAGACTCTGGAAAACACTGTGGGAAAAGGAAAAATTGCTCGTTATGAGCAACATCTCCTTTGTCCACAACGTTTTCTTCTATATCAAAAGATTTCCAATTTGACGGTTGGTAAAGGGTTAATTCATCCAAAAGGGATAATCGTCAGCAAGTTTGGAACCAGGTCTACACTAACTAGATTGTAAAGGTCAAGTCAATAATCCTCTTGATTTGCCCAACACTTCTTGCATGTTTACGTTTCTGTATTTGCAGTACACTAATTAAATGAAATATTGCGGCAAATGTATAAATTGTCTGGCACAAGGAATCCCCCTTTAGCTATATCGGTTTCTGAGAGACCTTGCTGTGAAAAATGCATTTTTTCAAAGTATACATCCTATTTCTATAGC